>JASAMV010007572.1:0-61039 GCA_030248065.1 Rhynchonema sp. JSB1_4
TTCGATTAAATTTGCTGCTAATACATCGATAATACACAGAACCGACAAGAGAATTCATGGAGACAGTTTCCGCGGATTATAAGAAATACAGTTCCGGATGCAATTCTAGGCTGAGAGTTGAAATCGCGTGTACGCGCGTGCACACGACTTCCTAGTACTAAAGCATAGGCAGCGCACGCCTGCGCACGCGCAAAACTTCGCGTGCGCGCGAAGTTACTTCGACTTTTGCCTATACTTTGCACTGTTTCCACGCGCGCGACTTCAACTTTCAGCCTAGAATTGCACCCGGTACTGTGTATTTAACTCACCGAAAAAAATTCAGAAGCCGGATCAGCTAGCTTAGTTTCAGCAATTCTCTACGGTTGAGGCCAACTTAAATCGCTCAAAGTGAAACAAAAACTATGACCAGCGAAAAGAACTGCCATTGCCAAACATGTTGCCATTGTTACCGTAACCGCACAACCTACAGTTTGTGCACGTTGCAGGTACGCACGCTTAGAGCATTCTATTCGGCGCGGGGACTCGCGATACGAGACGCAAACTTGCGTCTGAAGTCAAAACGCACTCTTGCGACAGAAATTGACAACAACGGAGATCTTATTGAGCAAGAAATCCAACCGAACAACGAACACAATCAAGAACCAGAAATTGAGTAGTGTGACGAATCCTAAAATCAAATCAGTGACATTGATGGTTGGACATGAAATGTTTGAATTAACTTTTTGTGTGATCCAATGTTTTTTTCTACCATCCACCTTTATCTCATGTATTTTTATTACTGTTTGCGATACTCCACACACTTGCGTTGCTGATATCACTGAGCTGAATTTAGTCACACGATACCTTTCTCATCCCTTTTTAATGAAATGCAGACAAGGCCAAAAAATGCGTGAATGAAAGTTTTCTACCAATGTTGAACATCCATACCTGGTTCAGTAGCTACAGCCATGCAACAAGAATGAAATACTTGGGGGCAGTGAGTTTTCTGATTAATCATCAGCGCATTAAACATTGAAAAATGAAAACGCATGTCAGTTGAGCCGAAACTGCATCGACAGATCTAACGCAAGCCGTGCCCACAAAACTAAATCTTATCGCGATTGATCTATCTAAATCGTAGTGTACATAAGTCAAATGAGTGCACGGTACTTCAAGAACTTGGCGTGTGTTGACGTCATGCAACTACTTCCTGGCGCATGAAACTCCTCACCGCAATTGAGCTGTTTATGTGAATATATGCGGCGCATTGCTCTGAGCCAATTTACGGACTTGTTTGCACGTTCTTTAACGAACACAAAGCAAAGCAGTGACGCTGAATCGGTCACCAATTACAAATGCCACTTGCACATACATAGGGTGATATTTTCGAAACGGTGTAAAGGTGAGTTGGGTGTAAAGGTCGGTGTAAGCTCGGTCGAAAGCTCGGTCGGTGTCAGCTCGGTGTAAACATGAAACATTCCACGTTAATAACAGGCAATGTTTCACGTTTACACCGAGCTACGCCGACCGAGCTTTCGACCGAACTTTACACCGACCTTTAAAATACCAAGAAGTTTGCAACTACTCTCTTCCAGTTTCTTAGCGGCTTCAGTCTGATTTGTGTGTTTATGATGCGTTCAGAATGCGAAAAAACACTGTCGATACGTTTAAGGTAGAATATTACGGAAAATATAGCTGCAGTTTTTCTTTGGCGAAAGCAGCGTTTCCATCGTTCTTTCATTCTGTACTGTTTTCTGCGAAAGCCAACCCTTCAAACTAAAACATTTCGCCACCAGTAAAAAAATTGTCTTCATACGGTGCTACCGACCGATTCTTTCTGTTCCTGTTGGTGAAAGACCGGAAGAAATATGGGGAAGATTGAGCGAATTATTCATCACCGAGATCGACACGTCGGGCACATCTATCAGACGCGCTGGGTGGTAATCGAGTGTTTTTTCATTCTTGCAGGTAAGCTATGGATCATCAAAAAACAACATGTGTGTGAGAACATGCGCATTGTGCACAGGGTTGGGCAAAAAAATGACGGCGTTTTTTGCTTATGAAAGAGACTTTTTTAAAAAAAACGTCTGGGTCGTTTTTCGTTTTTTAAATCCTGAATTTCCCTGATTTTTCAGGAAAAGTACCCTGATTTTCAAGGAAAATCAATTTTTTGTCCCATTTTTTCAAAAAATTTTCGACCAGTTTTTACTTTGTCGAGATACGTCGATATACGGAGTTTGACTTTCTGTGATGACCCCGGCCAAAGTTGGTCTCATGATGCGGGTCTGATATGGGATCTTAACAACTCGCTATAAAAGGGTTGAAACCCGTTTATTTTGCCTCAGAACACATAGAATTACTTCATTTAACCATGTTTTCTTCCCAACATGAGAGTTTTCCAATTTTTGGGGGCATATTTTGGTTTTCTAGGCGTTTTAAAAAAACGTTTTTTTTAAAAACGTTATTTTTTAAAAACGATTTTTTGAAAAAAAAAACGTTTTTTGCCCAACCCTGATTGTGCATAGCCAAACAACGAGTCTTGGCACTCAACAGAAAAAAACTATCCAGACACCAGTTAAATTTATGATAAATGACAAAATTTGCATTACTTATAAGCTTGAATTACAGTCTCGCAAGTGAAGCGCGAGCTGGTTGCAGCGTTGCCCGATGAAATCAAACATAAAGTAAAATGCACCAGCGTGTTCCCAGTCGACCGTCGGATCGTCAAAGGACAAAAAGCATTTATTCCTCTTGTCTGCTACATACTCGAAGAAGGTGTCATCGAGCGTGTGCTTAGTGCAGTGCGCGCGCTATACACACCATTCAGGATTTCTTCGTTTCCAGTTTGTGTTTTATTCCTGAATGTCTGCTACTGTACCTTGCATTTGATGAACATCATCTGTAATGAGGTTTTCAGAATCAACGTTCCGCCACCGACAGCTGCGCAAAAGTTTCGGATGATCATATCTTCGCCTGTCACGTGACATCGCCTATAGTACAAGATGGACCGAGTCTGCTGGGATCCATGTCTTCGACTGTTGAGTCGAGAGCTGTCGCCGGGACTGGACTATCAGACTCTCAGGTGAATTCGCGGATAGGAAAAGACAGAAATTAACAACGATCCTGAAATTGTGGTCTAAACCAGTGACTATGTACCTTGCTGCAGAACGCCGAGCAAACAACTGCTGGTGGTGGTGCAGCAACATCGATTTCTCACGATTTTCGGTCAGGACCGATCGGTAGCACGCTTGCAGGTGGGATTTCAGCTTCTTACAATACTTCTTAGTTCCTGTCAACACTATGTTACATTAGGAGACCAGCAAAATGCCGCCGCGCTTCGCGCGCCGCGTCCGCGTGCGAGACCGGCTCCGTCTGACAACAAAGTCGCCAACAATGCCGACGAGGAACTCAGAATGAAGGAAGATGCAACGGTTACTGATTTTTCGTTGCTGGGTGATTGGACCAGAAGACTCCATTTCTTTGTGCTACAACGGATGCGGTGCAGGCTACTGTACATGTTGTTGTTTCAGTTTGTCAATGACACGATAGTCACGATGCAATTCGCCGAGGAGCGAGGAGGGGGCGGCCCGGAGGAAGCACTTGACCGAATCAACAGTTATCTCGAAAAATACGATGATCGACCGATTAATCCAGAGATCTTTATTCTCAGGTAAATCTGCTGTTTATCGCAAGATGCTCGTTTATCTTCATCGTTGGTGTTACTTTTTTAAACGTACTTCTGATATTTCGGGATCTACATAGTGATGCCATAAATTTCTAACAGCCTAAAAGTTGTTCCCAAGCAGCTGATCAACAACACTAGTCGAAGGTCGCACACCTAGGCAAATCCTGATCAGTCTAATAACCGGTCATGTATATGAGCTTGATGAGGACACGTCGCATCCATCCAACACACTACAGGGGCATGCTGTTGAAAGAGATCGGGCGACCCGATGATGCAATAGTTTCGATTGCTGAGTTTTTGAGCCATGACAACGCTAGTTTCAAGTCTAGCGATGCTTGGATGACGTTGGCGTAAGTGAAGCAGCATATGCGAATTTGTGATATTTTATACCTACAATATTAGTCACGGGTTTGTCGTTGCAGGAATATATTCGGAAGCGAAGAAAAGTGGAGACGGGCCACCATGTGCGCTCGCCGCGCGCTTGTCAGAGCACAAGGAGATCATGATGCCACCGAGGAGATTCTGGAATACATTAGAGTTAGTTCCAGGTCTTATGTGTTCATAACCAACCAGCGTTTCGAATGATTTGGGCTCAGTGGGGCTCGTTTGATTTGTCCGTATGCTGCAATCGTCACAGTGTTTTTGCCAAACAGCATCTCAGACAGATGTTTCAAAATGATAGTAACAATTTTGCTGTTCGAAAAGCGCAATCGTGGCGGCTGCAAATTTCTTCATGTCCTCAATGCAAAAGACCCATGGGATCACGGCAAAGCCACTTCAACCGGCAAGTTTGACACCGGTCTTTGGGCAATAATTTTAGAGAACCGAAACGAGGGACGATGATCAATTCGAGCCTCAACTGATGTCTTTTGATCGTTTACTTGAGCTGATCACATCTGGTCGACATCGTACTGAAATCGAGCCTGTTTCGTCTCATTCTTCGCTGGTTAGTAGCTGCATGCCACTATCATTATCGACTGAAACGCTTACATGTTGCAGCAAAGACTATGTTGGTCAGTCACAGTTCGGCAGAAAGTTCTTGCAGAATCTACAAGTCGGTTTGAAAGCGGCCGGCATGCGTCGGCAGACAAATTTTGAGATGCAACTCAATGAATTCCGCAGTGATATGGAGCGCCAGATTCTACAGCTCGGTCAGGCTCAGGGCCCCCACATCGTGACGCTTCCAGCCGTTGAACAACAACTAGCTGTGCTCGATGAAAAGATAACCAACATTCGCGATCAGTTGATTGGACCAGAAGTGCCCGGGAATGTTTCTGATAAGGTTATAATAGTGATTGATAGGTCTTACAAATTACACAATCTTTGCTGCAAACTTTCGCACATGTATGCGATTCAGTTGGCCCGCGGCATGGCAGTTCTGCGCCAGCTGGAAGACTCTACCAAAGAATTGAAGTCCGCGCTGTCTCCGGATGTGCTCAATGCCATGGCCGAAGCGCCGACCTTGATACAGGGTGACAACGGGAGGGCTTCTGAAAGAGGAATTCCGTTAGCGACAGTTCGGTACACGCAGTGCTGCGGGGCAGCACATCTGCTCTTGTAAAGCAGAAGTAATGGCCTCCTTTGATAAAATGGTCGCTACATTGAACTCTGTGGGAAATGATTAATCTTGTTGTACAGATCTCGCTGCGGTACCCTGAGCTACATACTTTATGTTGCGTGCGCTTGCCATGGTCTTTGCTGATTGGTGTTTCTTAAACTGTGCAAATTTCTTAAGGAAATGCCACGTTTCAAGACGGGAACAGGGAATATATTGTACGATCGCACGCCCAGGGGCCTGTTCTAACTGACGTTGAGGAGATTCGATCCAAGTCGGTCAGTGTAATGGCAGGCTTTTTAATTTACTTTCTTCGATTAGATTTGCTGCTAATACATCGATAATACACAGAACCGACAAGGGAATTTATGGGGACAGTTTCCGCGGACTATAAGAAATACAGTCCCGGATGCAATTCTGGGCTGAAAGTTGAAGTCGCTTGTACGCGCGTGCATGCGACTTCCTAGTACCAAAGCACAGGCAGCGCACGCCTGCGCACGCGCAAAACTTCGCGTGCGCGCGAAGTTACTTCGACTTTTGCCTATACTTTGCACTGTTTCCACGCGCGCGACTTCAACTTTCAGCCTAGAATTGCACCCGGTACTGTGTATTTAACTCACCGAAAAAAATTCAGAAGCCGGATCAGCTAGCTTAGTTTCAGCAATTCTCTACGGTTGAGGCCAACTTAAATCGCTCAAAGTGAAACAAAAACTATGACCAGCGAAAAGAACTGCCATTGCCAAACATGTTGCCATTGTTACCGTAACCGCACAACCTACAGTTTGTGCACGTTGCAGGTACGCACGCTTAGAGCATTCTATTCGGCGCGGGGACTCGCGATACGAGACGCAAACTTGCGTCTGAAGTCAAAACGCACTCTTGCGACAGAAATTGACAACAACGGAGATCTTATTGAGCAAGAAATCCAACCGAACAACGAACACAATCAAGAACCAGAAATTGAGTAGTGTGACGAATCCTAAAATCAAATCAGTGACATTGATGGTTGGACATGAAATGTTTGAATTAACTTTTTGTGTGATCCAATGTTTTTTTCTACCATCCACCTTTATCTCATGTATTTTTATTACTGTTTGCGATACTCCACACACTTGCGTTGCTGATATCACTGAGCTGAATTTAGTCACACGATACCTTTCTCATCCCTTTTTAATGAAATGCAGACAAGGCCAAAAAATGCGTGAATGAAAGTTTTCTACCAATGTTGAACATCCATACCTGGTTCAGTAGCTACAGCCATGCAACAAGAATGAAATACTTGGGGGCAGTGAGTTTTCTGATTAATCATCAGCGCATTAAACATTGAAAAATGAAAACGCATGTCAGTTGAGCCGAAACTGCATCGACAGATCTAACGCAAGCCGTGCCCACAAAACTAAATCTTATCGCGATTGATCTATCTAAATCGTAGTGTACATAAGTCAAATGAGTGCACGGTACTTCAAGAACTTGGCGTGTGTTGACGTCATGCAACTACTTCCTGGCGCATGAAACTCCTCACCGCAATTGAGCTGTTTATGTGAATATATGCGGCGCATTGCTCTGAGCCAATTTACGGACTTGTTTGCACGTTCTTTAACGAACACAAAGCAAAGCAGTGACGCTGAATCGGTCACCAATTACAAATGCCACTTGCACATACATAGGGTGATATTTTCGAAACGGTGTAAAGGTGAGTTGGGTGTAAAGGTCGGTGTAAGCTCGGTCGAAAGCTCGGTCGGTGTCAGCTCGGTGTAAACATGAAACATTCCACGTTAATAACAGGCAATGTTTCACGTTTACACCGAGCTACGCCGACCGAGCTTTCGACCGAACTTTACACCGACCTTTACTCCCAACTGACCTTTACACCGTTTCGAAAATTCCACCCATAGGACTGATCTTTTCTTTTTCTTGGGTCCGAATTTGTACACATATAAGCACAGACCACTATATGTGTGTGACTATATACCTATATGCCAACGTCAATACCCATAATCACTGAAATTATGATCGCCACATTCTCGTTTGACATCATTGGGCACGAAACGTCTAGTTAAACGTTCAAATGCGTCCAAGGTGTGCGCCGCACCCGGTGCCGCCCACTCAACCGAGGACCACGTTGCATCGCTTGGACCGCGGCGATAGTAGACCTGTTGTTTCTTTAAAAATTTATTAGTTTTATTAGCTGGCCATGATAATTTATCCACACCAGTTTCAAAAAGTGCAACAAATGAGGGTAATGAGGTATTGCGTTATGTTGCATGGATCATTTACCTTGACCGTATTATCTCCAGAAATACCCTGCCAGGCTTCAATAATGACTGCGGACGTGTATGGAGGCTGTTGGTCAACCTTAAAATTTTTCAACTCATTTTCACCTAGGAGTAGCTTTTTGTGTGTTTCTTTCACAAAACGCTTCGAAATCTGAAGCCGACAAATAAACCAGCACTGATCGGTCAACGGGAACGATTGTGGCCAATAGATTCTGAAGCGTAGAATCGTGCTGAAAGTATATGGACAATCATATGGCAATCTTTTTGTAAAATCCGGCAGGTCCAAACCCCTGAGTAGACATATAATTTCGTCGAACTACAAGGTCGACGAGAGAACTGGACTTCGGACGGATCACAGTCAATTCTCTGACGCACGCGTTTGGTAATTTCTGCGATGAGGGGACCTGTGTAAAACCGAGGCATATGCAGTAGGGTCCAATTTGTTCGCATAATGTAGATGGTGTGAATTGTGCAGCCTGTGTTCTTTGGTTGCACGCCTCGATATGTATTCACAGACGGGCGTACACCAGGTCGTCGTCAGCGCGAATACACCAATGACCACGTCCCATCTCTACTGGTTTGTGATCGTGAAAAGGGCCTAATGGCGCAAATAAAGGTACCTGGCCAAGACGTAGGGCCGGTCAAGACGTAAGGTTCGGCGACACGTAGGGTTGGACAAGACGTAGGGTACAAGCGGCAAGACGTAGGGTTCACTGGACAACACGTAGGGTTCACTGGTCAAGACGTAGGGTTCATGAAACGCAAAAAGTTCGAAAAGTGGTAGGAATCTGCCATGCATGGAGATGTAGTATTACCGTGGTTCAGTGCATGGCATTCACCCACTCTGTTTCAAGTCATATTGAGCATGGGATATGCACGACTGGACCGTTTTATCCGAAACATCGCAAGTTGTCAAAAATAAGACATACCCCTTACAAGGTAAATGTTCAATTAGCAAGCACGCTAGCTGAAATGAAGCTGGCACGTGCGTACCTTAACCGATTTCAACCATTCAGGTACCAAACAATTCCGGCTGCGATGCTGAAGACATTGGTTGTACTCATTTCACGGTTGCTTAAAGTTTCGTTGGTCAAATGAGCGGTATACGCCCATGTGCACCTGCCATGGTACATACATACATACATATACTGTATGTCGGTATGTGTTGTGACCTTGGTCTGTTATCACAGTCGACATGCACCCACACTCTACCAATCTATGTATACATACAGTATATACGTCAGGTGGACGCTGGCATACGTGCACCAGACAATGAAAGAGCGCCGCAGTGAAACCAAACCACAGCTGATGGTTGTGCAACATTATACGGCGGCACCTTCAAACTGTGTGCTGTGCATTGTTCAGAATCATATTCAGTTGCGTGTGCGCGTGTGCACAGTTTCCTTTGCTGTGTTGTATTTTTGGCAGCAATGAGGCGCGCCAAGCGATGCTTCGATCCCGAATCGGACTTCGGTCCAGCACCGATTGAAACTGATCGGCATTTGAATCAAAGAAAGGCGAAAACACTCTATCCGTTCCACTCATGCCGTTATCCGGGTGTCAAACTCGAATTTGGAGGAGCAGAGTACTACGAGAAGACAGAAACGACCCGACTTCGATGCAACGGCTGTTACAAGGCCCATCGGATTACTTGCCAACTGTGGATGCAGCGCTCGCAGATGACCGCCTGGTGTTGTGGTTTGAATCTGATCCCAATTTGGCGCCAATGATTGTGAGTAAGAATGTGTCAGTGATACTGGGTACAATAGTTCGATGCCACCCCCACCGGCCCCACCCAACGACCCTCAACCCTCTGCGTTGAGTTCGGCTGCGCTGCCGGACCATCCATCTGGAGTGAGTCGTTCGTGCACCACTATAAATCTGCACAGCTACTCAATGCGTGAAACATCAGGTGCACAGCCGGTACGTTGTTCTTCGATGAAGTTACTGAAACGAACTGTCACTGTACCGTTCAATTTTGCCCTTTTCTATTCAGGCTACGTCAACGCCCCTACCGGAAGGCGCCGCCCACCGCCGTCATGATGTTTTCGTTTTGAACGACGAACAGAATGATGTTTTGATTCACGATCCCAGATTTATGCATTCACATGGTTCGCCGTCGCTCTCTTCAATTGACACATTGCGCTCCCCAATTGCGCATCCCAATGAGGCTTTGTATTTAGACTTGTGAAATGGATTATTATTGGTGAGATTGCTTTACTCGCTTTGTTCCTGCATTTGATGATACAGCTCATATTTTCTTATTTTTTTGTTGTGGAGCCGCACATTTTGTCTAATTTTGTTGCATCCTGAATATGTACATACAGTAAACATATTACATACTTTTACGCCCATTTTGGGGTCTCTGTCACCTTTACTACTTGTCCTGTCCACTTGAATTTTCAAATTTCTTGTTTTTCTGGCTTTATGCCATCTGTCTGATGTCATTTATTCATTTGTGCTTGATATCAACGTTCGCACGGGTACGCCAATGGGCACATCACGGGGGTTTGTGTATTTTCTGAGTGGTTTCGCTTTACATAAAGTACCAGTAACAGAACAAGGTCACAACATATATGTATGTACATATGTGCCAGGGCACGTGCACATGTGCGCAGCTGACGTACATATACTGTATATGTATGTATGTACCATGGCAGGTGCACATGGGCGTATACCGCTCATTTGACCAACGAAACTTTAAGCAACCGTGAAATGAGTACAACCAATGTGTTCAGCATCGCAGCCGGAATTGTTTGGTACCTGAATGGTTGAAATCGGTTAAGGTACGCACGTGCCAGCTTCATTTCAGCTAGCGTGCTCGCTAATTGAACATTTATCTTGTAAGGGGTATATGTCATATTTTTGACAACTTGTGATGTTTCGGATAAAACGGTCCAGTCGTGCATATCCCATGCTCAATATGACTTGAAACAGAGTGGGTGAATGCCATGCACTGAACCACGGTAATACATCTCCATGCATGGCAGATTCCTACCACTTTTCGAACTTTTTGCGTTTCATGAACCCTACGTCTTGACCAGTGAACCCTACGTGTTGTCCAGTGAGCCCTACGTCTTGCCGCTTGTACCCTACGTCTTGTCCAACCCTACGTGTCGCCGAACCCTACGTCTTGACCGGCCCTACGTCTTGGCCGACTTCCCAAATAAATTGTCATATACATAGCATCATACCAGCTTCCAATCGCACGAACACCGGTGGCGACCGAGTCATCATTCGGTATTCTTCGCGTCGAAAGCGTCTCATCATTTCAGCGCCCTGAATTGTCAAGGTGGGTAGGTGATTTTTGCATTAATCCTCCGGCTTTCGTAAACTTCGCAGTTTTAGAAAAGTTTCTTCGAAAACAAACAGAAGCAATAACAATTCGGCAAATCGACGCATATGATTACGAGATACCTTTTCCATGATCTGTGGCGTTGCCCACGGCGGTGATCGACCATGAATGGCCTGCAATTGCGTTGCACGCCCGTCTGTTTT
Organism: Rhynchonema sp. JSB1_4; assembly: GCA_030248065.1. Lineage (NCBI taxonomy): Eukaryota > Metazoa > Nematoda > Chromadorea > Monhysterida > Xyalidae > Rhynchonema > Rhynchonema sp. JSB1_4. Next base: position 10,994 of record JASAMV010007572.1, read on the forward strand.
GTGCTTTCATTAATATCTCATTTTAGGCTTGAAATATCTGTTTACCACCAACATTAACGAACATGTTGTCCCAAATGAACTCGAAGTTCGACAGATTGACCTCGTCGGTAAATCCCGTCTGATTTCGAATGAAGGCGAAGTAATTCGATAAACAGAATCAAAAAACGTTCCATAAAAGTTAAACGTCGTGCTTCAAAATGTTAAAAAAAGTATGTATATACTCTGTCGGCGTCCGATAACGTCAGATTGGCCATGTAGAACAAGAAATTGACGACGATCTCACTCGACACCGGGCAGTCGGCAGTGCCCATCAACTGAAACGTTCTCTTTGATTGGTCAGAAAATAAGTTGTGTACAACATCCCGTTCATGGAATTTAATGGAAAACGTTTAGTTACGGCAAACATAAACATGTCCACGGAAGACTAGGGCTAACATAATCTTGATCGAGTTGGTTTGATCGTATCGGTACCGGCTGCCACAGACCGGGCCATGAGTCAGCGCTCCACGGTTGAGTTTGTGGGATTGTGATGCCTAAAGGTAGTGTACGTCCATTACCATTTTTTTAAATTTATTTTTCGAATTCAAAAATGTACCTGGTTGACCGCACGGGAACAGACCGGCAGCTAGTGCCTCAGCGCTTTGCAGCGTTCGTGGGACGTCGGTGCTGCGGAACTCAACCTGTTTACATACAGTACGTGAGAATACCGTATTTCCTCAAGGCTTCTGCTTTTTCAACCACCCCTCTAACCCGGACACAATATTGGGGGGGGCTTCTATTGGGAGGAGGCTTCTATTTTTTCGAAGTATGCCAGACCCGGGGTCTTCTATTAGAGGGGACTTCAATAGACGAAATGTCGTAAGTGTCAAACTGATGCTATATTGAGCGCGTTCGTTGCTTGTTTCGGTGCAAATGTCATAAAGAAGACAACGCTATGAACCTCCTCATGTCGATAAATTTTCGCGAGAAATTGATCGGAAATATAGCGCTGGCCCAGTTCGGCTCCGAATTGACGCAACTGCTTCATTCCAAGCTGAAAATAGTATGTAAGTTAGAAGATAACTTTTTCTAAAGAAACACATATGAAAGCCGCAAAAGCGCCTCGAATCCCAGCCTCACCGGTGTGAGTGCTCCTTTGCCCAGCGCCCACTTGGTGGTGTCGGACGGGTACTGATAGGCCGGCGTGCGATCCCCATGACGAAATATCTGTCATGTTGTTTCAAACAACGCTTGTTGTCCAGGTAAACCACCATCAGACGAAGACCAAACAAATACTTTTCAAGTTCATTTAAAAACAAACTGTACCGACTAACCACATGCACTTGACGTAATTCATCGCAGCTAATTGCAATAAGTGAAATCCAAATCAGAATCAAGCTCGAGAACATTTTGAACAAAGAACAGCACGAGTTTTGTTCTCAATTTTGGATTATGCACAATTGATTCACGCGTCAAGAGCACGCTGTGGCTGCGCATATTTGATGAAACACTTTGCTCAGTTCAGTCAATGTTTATTTTATGAGAATATGGCTCAACTAAACAAGTTTACCGGCATAGTATATACCTAAGCCTACTGCTTGCAAAATCCAAGTTGCACAACAAGTAAGTGACTGACGTACCTATTATGAGGCAACACTGAGCAAAAAACGAGTGCGCAGGCAGTCTAACCCTCCATCAACTATGTACGTATATAAAATACACTTCTCTTGTGGTGCGCGCACACATATACTCTGACAATTCTTTTGTGAGAAACTCTTCAACCGCGTTGCCTGATCTGTAAAGCGCATTATGCGTGGACTGGCTACAGAAGTCACGTGACCGCTATAGCCAGTGCACGCATCATGCGCTTTACGGATCAGGCAACGCGTTTGAAAAGTTTCTCCCAAAAGAATTGTCAGAGAATAACTGTCGACCAACACAAATGAACAATAACCCAATCGCCTTCGCCACGTCATGCATGAGCCAGGACAGTAAATGTGGCGTAAATGTGAACACGCAAGACGCAAGTAGAACGGCTGTGAGAAAGGAACGTCAAGGCGCTGTTTCGAATCCTGAGAACCGAGTCCAAAACTAAGACGATGATCACCCCGGCTTTGCAGTGCTAAAAACATGAAGAAATAATTTTCCAGATCTTTGACTTGTTGTTCGCTTGCTGGGTTGTTGGCCTATGTATGCAGTCAATACACAGTTTTGGCTATCACGATAAGTTGATAAGTATGTGTGTGCATATTAGTTTTGGCTTTCTGTTTTTGTGACACCCTGGGGCCGGACCGGCCTAAACGAAAGGGGTCACTCATTTCCACACAGTCTGTGCTACTCAATGCACAAAAAGAACCATGTCAATTTCAGGCACTAAAAATTTTAATTTATTTCTGCTCGTCTTTCGTCAGCATAACCACAACCATACTGTCGCATGCCTTTATTGCCCAGCCCATCAACTTGGTCATGTTTTATTCCACAAAATTTTGACACAAAAACTTTGGAAGCTACACATGCGTCGGTGGTTTTCTACTAATGTCAAACCATCCACCCAACGTGGAGACTGGGGTCCTCCAAAAGGGTTGCGTTATCTTGGTCACCCTATACAGTAGGTATTGATATATGTCTGTAACTGCTTATTCAAAACAACATTTGCTTGATTTCAGCCGATTTGTAATGCCAGAAATGTTTTTAAGACGCAAATGTCTCGTTCATTCTTACTTACCGGCAGGTACGTACCAAATGTTCACATGCACCCGAACCTCTAAGGTGTAGCTGCCCGTGGCACTCCGGGTTCGGTTTGAAACGACAAAACACTGCAACCAACAGCGTGCGCAAACTCATGACGCTCAAAAATTGAACACCCATCCCTGCAGCTCGGCATGCGTGCCACGCATGGCCCGACACAGTGCGGGGGGAAAAGGAATGAAAATTAGGACGCTAAATGCAGAATTTCTGAGTGTCCTTGGTTCAACTGTATTTGATATCATTTTGGAACGCACACAAGACATTGTGATCAGGTGCTTGTTTCACATGGCAGATCCAGGTAACAAGCATTGCGATGTTGTTGCTGAAAATTCTCATGATGACAATTTATGCGACTTATCTCTGATAAATGACTCATCCTTATGCGTCCCTAAGCTTAACCAAATGCCTCTACATGTTATTATCTGTGTGAGTGTACCGTAACAAACATAGTCAACCATAAAAATAACCGCGCGAGATGAAAGCGGGGACAACAAAACAGCGGTTTTTTTCGAAAACACAGCGGAACGCCACCTTCCGAGGTACACGTAATTGTTTGGGCACAGCTCTAGACTAGGCCCAAGCCTTAGAACACAAAGCCTAAAAACTAAGCCTTATTCTGACGCGCTCTTACTTGTCATATTACTTGAATCTGCCATGTGAGACAAGCACATGGTTACAAATGCCTTGTGTGTGATCCAAAATCACATCAAACACAATTGAACCAAGAGCATTCCAAAGTTCTGCACGCATCGTCGAGCACGCTGCCTCTGTTTTGTCCCCCGCTATTCTGTCCGTACCCCATCTCCCGTCTGATGCCAACGCTAATCACTTATTTACCCGTTTGATAGGCAAAGGCATAATCTTCCATACTGTGGCAATTAAGGCCGCTCGACTGCCTGGAAAGTTGCCCCTTAAAATTTTAATTGCGGAACGCCCGGTGGTACGCAAGCAACGTTTGGCGCACATGCTAAAGTTAATATTTACTCCAAAAGTTTCTGCGCTGGGTATTCGCTTGTATAGTTATGTCGGACATGCGCGTATCCTGGGTAAGTTACGTATGTATCACACTATAGGAAGATCACAGTTTGTCTTCGCGCCTATACTTCCCAAGGGCGGATCTAGGGCGCCCCAGGGGACATGCCCCCATGGACCGAGTGGCCCTGAACGGGAACACCGTTTGGAAAAGAAGAAAGGAAAAAAGGACCCCTAAATCGCAACATTTTCACTCGGATACACTTCAGGAACTCAAAAAAATTGCGCGCCTCAGATACGCCATTTTCAAGCAAAATTGGTGGTCGCGCTTTTAAGCGCGCCACGCGCGCGTGGTCCTATCTGCCGTTTTAGGTCAATGTTTTTCACAATGGGCTGACTGACCTTGCCGATGTGCAGGAGAACAATGGTGACAGACAGTGCGCAGACGGGCTGAGATAAGCACTTTTGGTATACAGTTGGGGACAAAGAGAGGAAAAAGAATTTCTTCGTTAAAATATCGCCAAACTCAAAACCAGCACTGGATAAAAATGACTTTTTGAATTTGGCCCCTTCCTCGACCAAAAAGCTGGATCCGCCACTGCTTCCAGTGTAATCAAATGTAAACACCGCGTCGCGTGATCACCTGTCGTTTATGGCGAGACAAATTTAATCGACAACTTTATTTACTGTTAGCACACGCATACCTATACGCGCAAACAATGTTTGCTACGGTAATTAATCTGTTGCCCACAACAACCTTGTCACGAATCTGGTCCCCAGACTCCCACCAGATCGGATCAACCCTGCCGTCGTGTTAAACCGGGCTTTTGGTTTGGTTTTCAACTAGCCAAACTGACGCGCTTGTGCTTTTCGTAGGGAGGGGCGTACACTGGATGATGTGGAGACAGTACCTGTGCATGCCGATTAAATACCACCGGTGCTGGCTTTATGAACAAGTTCTCCCAGGTAAGGCGTCCGCATGGACATAACATAATGTAGCTCGACAAGATAGCGTTGGGTGTTCATTTTGCATTTTCCGGTACAATATGTATGTGTATAACTTTATATACATAGGCCAGGCCTGTTAGCTGGTAAGCTGCTGATGTCGCGAATATCGCATCACGATCTTGTTTTGTCGTTTATTCTCGCACGGCAAACCACACCATCCGTATTGCATACCGCATTGCGCATGCTTGCGTCATGCCACTTGAACACGTGTGAGCCAATACACGGTTGTAATCGTCCCCAACACACAGGCCACCTTGTCAGATCACGTTAGACCTTGGACTTTTGACTTCATTTTGCATTTTCCACTGAAAGTGTGAGGCTCTATATCTATATTCCGGCGTCCCCGCAATGCCGCTGCGTTGGACACTGTGAATACAAATTACATGTGTCTTGTGCATAATTGTAGCTGCGTTTAAACTGAACTATTCTTAATGCTGTTTAAGTTCAAAACAAAACGGAAACGTTTAAAAGAGTTCAAATGCAGGAAAACGCGACCAATTAGGTACAGGACATACAGTATTCTACGTTGGTATTTGTATGTGAAACACGACCAAGTGTCTCTGTAGGCCATGTGTCACCGTTTGCCCAGCCATCGTGTGTATCTTGACGCCCACCATGACCTTCTCAGAAATGTATAGCTCGAACTTGATGCTATTTTCTCAGTTAGAAGCCGAATGCTCACCCACCGTGTTCTCCCATTTGAGTGACAGACCCGCCTCCACTCATTTTGTATTCTGGTTGCATCTTCACAAACCCAAGGAAGCATTGTAGAAAGGCATCTATGTATGTATAACAATCTGGAAATAGCGCCCCTTGACTTCTAAGTTAATTTGCTGGTACAGGTATGTAGGTAGCTTTGCTTTCTCCTGGCAACTGTTGTTCTGCTGCAGCTCCCGGTAACACATAAAGAGGATTGATGAAAATGAAAATCGGGTAAACAATATGTGGCTATCCATGTAATTAGTAAGGGCGAACTTAGGTTAATTCCGGAATCCGGAACCCGGAAAAAATTAGCATGCAACAATGCAAAACATTTCTGGGCTCCGGCAATATTCCCGGAAACGCAAATTTGCGTGCAAAAATAATCGATTTTCCGGAAATATTTCCGGATTCCGATTTCCGGATTCAACCTAAGCCCGCCCTAAAAGCGCCAGGTGTACAGCCGATACCAAGACTGAGCATGAAAGCCTGCTGAAAAGTTGGCGATTGGATTTGATTGAATATTATCTCTGATAGATTGGCCACTGAGTTATTGGAATCAGGATTTTTTAGGGATTTGCTGCTGGTTCCGGCATTAGTTTCAACCTTTGAGGCTCGCAATTAGTGACATCAGCATGCTTGTTATGATCCTTATTTCGAAAAGTCACGAGACCTACATACAGGCGGATCCGATTCGATTGCCATGTTTTGCATCGGCCTAAGTTCCTTGCGTCCACGCATTTAAGCATTTGATCTTGAACTTTAGTGTTGCTACTTGATTTGCTTATTAGGTATACCGGATACATAAGGTCTCTCCCGAATACTGCCCTCCGGCGCTCTAAATGGAAAAGTTTCCACTTAAAGCCCCCTGGGACACCAAATTGGAGTTAGTGTTTTGTCCACCATCAACGTTTTGACCAATAGTAAACTTGCCGAAGGCGTTCCAATCAGTATATTATCAGCGATCAAGACATCAAACTTCTCAACCCCCGGGGCTTTCTGTCGAAAACTCCGATTGTTATGTCCTCGATCAGAATTGGCCAGATCGTTTTCTCACCTGGACTTGAATTTAATTCTTGCCTTGTTACAAATCAATTTTTTTGCACTTTTCACCCTCTCAAATCCACCCTCGCCGTCACACGGCAAATCGACCCCGAAAAATCAAATCAAAACAAAAAGCAAAGAATGCAATTAGAAACACCACAAAATAATGCAATTAAGGCGCATTTCTTGATTCTGAGCCGTGGATACTTAGATTTGCTGGATACAATACTTTTCCAGGTTTATCAGAAAGATTCCGCACAGCATCACTTAAATTTGCAGTGGATGCTGATTAGAAGTGTTGTTGTTCATTAGGGTTTGTAAGTCGCAGCTATTTTCGGGATGTGCTTTTGTTCTTAGGAATAGCGAACTTGTCCCGTACACTGTACCGTACTTGTCGATTGTTTTTCGCCTTTCTTTGTTATCTTTCAGTTGCGTTTCCTATCACCATGTACTCTGATCATGTGACAACCTGTCCCAATGAGAGTTACTATCTTCGCTTTTTGTTGTTTTCATCTCGTTAGCGATTCTTGTTGAGGGAGCAGTCAATACAACAGGGGCTGAACAGAAGCACTGATTCGTTAGCCAGTAGAGAGCATTTTTTTGAAATTGACGTATAGTCCAGCCACGAACGCATGAGACGCTCTTTTTGAAGTTGACTTGCACAGATCCAATAATGTTCCGGTTCCACGTATTTCGAAAATGAAAGAAAGAGAAACGCACGTATTTTTTAAAAACACGCTCTCCACCGCGGTGCGTAAATTCCCTTTTGACTCCCAAAACATTTGTGTTTTGAAGAACATTTGTGTTTTGAACAACGTTGCTGTTCGCGCATAAACGCGCAACAAAGCGAGGTCAGCCAGCTGGAACCTGTCATCCTCTCTCTAAGCCCAATCTGTTTCTTTTGTTTGCGAAAACCCATGTAGCCGGAGCTTTTTTGAATCTGACCAAGCAAGCTTCAAAAAAAGTCATGAGCTCGGGGCTGGACTACGCAGTGAGCGGGTAAGGGTTGCAGCTCGTTAAGAAGCGGGTGTATTTCGTTCGGTAAGACACTTGTTTCGAATCAACATCGCGAAATCTCTACAATCAAAAACGAAAAAGGTTAACAACTAGCGTGAACATGTGACAGCATTTTAATTAAAGTTGCAAAATATATGAACATATATTGTGCTTCGATTGAGCGCCGGGTCCCCATTCTCTTTTTCTGTTCGGCTTGGGTCCAAGCCGGAGACTCGATATGAATCTAATTTACATACCTCAATAAGTCCTGGCCTAGGTCGCGCAATTAGGCTTGAGGAAGTTACAGTATGATCGTGGAAAAGCCAATGTACACACAGTGGTCACGCCTCAGTCACGCCTTTCTAAACTCCGTAGTTAGTCCGGAGACGTTTCTTCACCTTGTGTCATCAAGCTGTAACTGTTGTGTGGACTGTAATTTACGGATGAAGTAATGAATCAACTACATGTATGTACATTGCATGTTTTCTGGCCGATTCAATTTGTATGCATGTTTTTGTTTTTATTTGGATATTCATGTGGCTATATGCTATGACACTGCCCCTGAAGGCCCACAGCAGAATGTGCGTGGGATGTTTATGCACTCCTGTATCAATGCAGTCATACAGAATCTAACTGATGGTTTTCTTGCTCTCCTTTCATGGCATATGCATTCAGCTTGTGAAGTCTTCTTGAACTCGGTACGTATACAATGCACCGGTTGTTAGGTACCGAAAGATTGCTGTAGTCTCCAGGATTCCCAAAGTTTGTAAATGAATGTTTCTTTTGGATCCGAAAATTCCCAAGAGACGTCGATAGAAATTAGAGCCTGTGGCATGCAGGACTCGCGTTTGGTCATTGAGCCGTAAGTGGACATTCCAAATCGGTCACTTCCCATCGTTTTTTTCTTGTAGCAAAAGCTGTCGGTTTTTCGGCTTATAGTAACGTCGTCAAATCATGTCAATGTTGTTGTCTATCTCATTTATTATTTGCGCACTCATTTGGGTCTCATGTATTATTGCATGTTCAACGACTTAATTTGACGACAAAACTATTAGCCTGTCTTCCTTGAAAATTGCCGCATGCATGGCACAGCGGAAAATGGCCTTTTCTGTAAAAATATGCAGCCGTTTCAACATGTCGCACTCTGAGTATTCGTCACTTTATGTTCTACAAGTTAAAGAACTTTTAGATTATCATTTTATGTTCCTGAGGTTGACACAGTGCCTTGAAATAAAAGGCGGTAAAATTGAAGATTGCATGGTTTTATGAAGAAGTTTATTGGGTGCAACTTCCAGCTGCTTTCTGCTTTGCATGAACACCACCGCACACACACATCGTGAAGATTACCTCACACTTTAGCTTTTAACACGGCACCTATGTATACGTTTGGGACTCAACAGTTTGCACCGTAGGTTTAGCTTGAACGTGTGGTACATTGATCTAATGTATGAAGGGTACAAGCCTTGTGCTTACACTGTCTTCAATTATTGAAAACATGATTGGTCCATGAATCAAACATGTCCGCGTGTGGTTACAGTGCTCAATCAACTGTCGTGCTGCCACGAGAATTTACAGGAAACGACAGCAGGCCAGCACAAGCCAAGTCGGTTGCACAAAATAAACTCCTTGCAAGAATTACGCGGTTCTGTATTTTTCAATATCCTTGAGTCGTTTCAAACGAACTCGCTTGAAAGAGCGATTGTATAGAGCGATGTACATAAGTATGTGGGGCGATCTCAATCTTGGTGATCGGTTCGGATTGGTTTGCATTGGTCGCATGACTTTTTTAATGTTAATTTTGCTGATTCCGTTAAATTTGACGAACGTGAAAACTTGTTACCAGGCCTAAATTGCAACGGCTTTACGCAGGTCGAAATTTTGTGCATAAGTAAACTTCTTTGTATCCTTTATGGTAAATAAAAAGCAGGCCATGTGACCAAGCTACAGTTCCAGTAAGACCTGATCGGATCACCAAGTTTGATATCGGCCTGGTGATGTGCGCTGCCCACACGTAGGCGTATCCGCACGTGCTTTGTCTCTTCACATGCACATGACGAAACACGCTTTATTGTGATTGCCTTTGGTCAAGAATGTTTTGTTTTCCAAAAGGGCACCTCGTGTGCGTCTTTCATTTTCCAGACGCAGTTCCTTCGTGAATGACAACATCGCAATTGTCTAGCCGCAACCAACTGAGCTCGTCGGATTAATCTTGTCAACATCTGGATTATTAGGCCCCCATGAAACCTCGGTAATCATGCTTGACCTGACAACGACTACTGACCCCTTGTATTTGAAGTATGACGAAGAAACGCTCTTTGAGGAAACAGGCTATGGCGAGACCGAAGAATCGGACTACGATTATGATGATCAGTGAGTCGACCGTAACAATTCATGATTGTTGTGAGAGTTCACATACGCGTTACCACATAAACAGCAATTTACTTGCAACGTTTTGCCAGCTTTAAGCGGGCTTCTTCGGTAATGGTAACAATATTATACAACTGCTTTATACCGGGGACAAAAATCCTGAGAGCTCGATTCGGAAGCGATTCGGAATAGGGCCCCAAGGAGCTGTATTTGGGTAACTCAAAGCCGATTTTCACTTTTTTTCCGAATAGAGCCCCGGGGGCTTTGTTTCAGACGAAGTGATGCCCTTTTTATCACAGCGCGCCCACGGTCAGTCTGCAATTATTACAATTGCCCAGCCACCAAGATTCGCATGTTGCATAATATGTAGAAGCGCTTGCGGGATGGGCACTAAAGTTTTTAAGGCATCCGGGCACTTAGCGAGTTTGCACGGTCAGCACAAACGTCGCTCATTTGGTCAACCAGAATGTGCTTGTGCGTGCGTGGTAGTGATTGTTATGTGGTACCCGGTTGGTTTGTACCTGTCACACGGTCAGGTGTCAGATTTTGAATCGCAAAACCGAAACGTGTAATACAGAAAAAAGTGGCCTTCTTCACTTTTTGTGTATAACATATTGGACTGTATTATCATCGTTTCTCGGCGATTTATATTATAACAATACGTACCCGATTATCGCGTGCTGCTGACAGACAGTAAACAACCAACACACCTTAAGGTGTCTCATTCTGACAAAAATGTCTAACCTTCGCTTATATTCGTCAGCACGACATACGACAACAACGTGTCGCAAGATGACAGTGGCTACGACGACGACACTCTGTCGGGCGAGACACCGCAATCGGTCGTCGACGCGTTCTCGATTATGGACGCCGTGCGAATGTCACAGGTTAGACGCCTCCTCGTTCGAGAGAATTGTCACCCGTGTCCCACCACACCACCAGGCTGCTTGCCATTGGCTTGGAGATACGTAAAAAGTAGTAAAAAGTAGTCATGACTTGAGATGTACAGCGTAATTCACACAAAGAATTTCGCTTGGTTTTCCTGTTGTTTTTTTTGCGAATAAACCTCACTCATCTATATAAAGCCGGCAGAACACCGAAGTTTAAATCAACACACACTTTCCAGAGGATAACCACCATCGGGCAGTACGTGTTCTGGACGCTGATTGCGTGCGGCTATCTCACCAATGTTCTCGTGTTCGTCGTTCTCGTGCGAATCAAACGCAAGTACCCGCATTTGCAGGTTTGTCTTTCCGACCAGCATGAAGGTGTCCCCTTCGTGAACGCAGCTGGAGCGTGCGCTTGTCTGCTGACGCGATACCTTGTCGCATATCTGACAAGCAGTAATGTCTAACGCGGGCCATGGTTTTTGAGGCGGTCACATAGCCATCTATGGCGCGCATTCGCACTGACGATGCGCAGGTGCACCCGCCTGTGGAAACGGTGTCGAAACGGGCAACCGAATGTGCAACGTTCAGTCAGTCAACCACCCACGTCCCGTATATTTGTTTCAGCCATGCGTTGTGCTGATCTGCATTTGTGCCGCCGACACCCTCGGTCTGGCGTGCGGCACCGTATTTCACGACATCAAGACCACCGGCCTCTTTTCGCTCAATTACTCGTTGAGCGACGAGTTCGTTACCGTAACCTGTCACACGGCGCTGTATCTGGTGCACGTACTGTCGGCTTTCAGGTGAATCATCATTGTAATTAAATTGTTTGTGGTTGCTGTTGAAAAAGAAAAGGTTGTCTGATTCCGGGCGCGATACAAAAGCTGACAAACATTCCACGCAGTGCTCTGGGGTTACTGTACATTCTTGTGGGCATCAGTACCGAAATAAATACATTCGCTTATAACTAGGTTACAATACAGGTGGTAATCGAATACTGGAGTTAAGGAAAGTCAATCAACTTTCAGCACCTACGGTTTCCTACTGCTAGCCGCCGTACGCTATGTGGCCATATTCCACGCGCCATACATGCGTCGCAACAAATATCTACAGAATCTCACCTATCTGACAGGTAATTGTACAATCGAGCAGCAATTTCAGACGCGCCGAAGTAGTCAATAGCAGACAGCAAGCACATTTGTCACGTTTTAGGTGAGAATGGCAGTCAAATCACAAGGATGAAGCACATAGTTGTCCGTCCGACCCACATTGATGCAAACAAAAAATCAATAATGCGCTTGCTTTGTTCTCACAAACGCCGGTCATAAACAGCGGCGCTAATTAAAACCAGTGCTTCATCACATGCCTCCTCAACGCTCGCAGCATGACTTTTTCTACAAGCTAATCTTTTTGTGTAAAAATTCGTAAATTCTATGAAATATCTTGCAAAATACATGCAGCCGGTCTTTTGGCCGCGTTCATGGTCGAGAAACTCTGGGTCCCGCTGTCAATTGGCTCTGTGCTGACAGCGGGCGGTACGCCGGGCAACTGCTTGATGGTCGGCGCAGGTGTACTGTCAGAGGATACGCAAAAGGTGAGACGAAGCAAAGGGCACATTTTCTGAGCAAACGCCTGATTATGACCTTTTGTTTAAACGGTCAGTGAGCACACCCACCTCGTTTTTTAAAAGACATTCAAGTATCTTTGATAAGAACTTTCGTTCTGGTCCCCAAGTAGAAGAAGTCTTCAGAATTCCTCACTCAAAAAGTGTTCCAACCGCTTTATTGACGTTTGTCACGTCGTTAAATGATATTTAGGTCGTGTTAACAGTCGACGTGATATTTTCGTTCGTAATCGGCGCAGTTGGTGCGGTTGTGTTCGATCTGTTGGTGTATCAAAGCCAGAAGGCCGACAAGGCAGTCGGCGATGACCGCGTTACGGTTCGTTTATGTATATACACATTCTGAATTTGAGTGGAGACTTCAAAAGATCCACAGGCACCAATTTCACAAAAAAAAATCTGGCTACACACTATCAAATTACAGCCTGAATTGAGCAAAGCTGCGAGCAACAGCAAAATTACAACTCAAAATGGCACATCGGCCGCACCGAGTACGTTTGTCACGTTTTTTTGGTTTGATGCGCCCAGCTACCCGGGTTTTGCTCAGGCTCAGAACCGGCATTGGCTTATCAGCCACAGCATCGACTTTACTCATAGTCAACCTCAACACGACGTGCTAAATCTCCCTGTATTCGAACGAGGGTGTTTTGGTACACATTTCATTCACACTCCACTCGCTGCCATTTCGAATATCCTGTAAACAAAAATATTGACTGCCGATGGATTTAGTGTACAGGAGGTCTGACTGCAGGATTGAAACATTTTCTAGCCGATATCAAACTTGGTGCTTCGAAACCAGCTTAAAACATGTTCACTTTAGGTCTGAAAACAACTTCTACGCTAGTCGAAGTTAACGGCACCAGTAAATCTCTGTAGAATCCTAAATTTGCGTGTGACCAAGGCAGGTCCGATCCGACCCGATCTGATTCCGATCACCATGTTTCATACGTTGTCCGCACACTTTGCTGCAGGCAACACGCTCGCATGTGAAGACCAGAACCAAAGTGCTCGACCATTGATGTCCTCATCAGCGCAACGCCAGCGCGCTCGTCGCTCGCAGGCCTGCAAACTCATCTATCGGTACTTGATGATCACAAGGTACATACCTAATTCTTTGTTGATATTGATATCCACTGGCAGTGGTCCAACCTCCTGGAAGGCAGGATTGCCTTTTCTGCCTTTTTACATAGTGGTGTTTTTGTCAAGTGCCATGTATAAAACCAGTTCGTACCCTACATCGGCGCCGTACTGTATGTCTTTTTAGAGCCACGTGGCCACCTGGTGCATGCGTACTGAAGACCATCTTGCCTGCGAAACTAAAAACCAGTTAACGGCTGCAACAACGTTTTTAGGATACAGTTTTCTTGTACAGCTCCACGCACCAATAAGACATTTACTACACAACCAAGAAATGTGTGGCTCAGGCACCATGAGTAGCCTGTTTAAACCTTATCACGAGCCAGTTTCACTCATCGGAATCTTCTTTGTTCGACGATTGATGTTTCAGTCTCGAGCTGGTGCTGAGTGCCGGTCACTACGGGCTGCGTCTGTTGTACACGTACGGCTATCCGGGTAAAAGTCTCGAGCCGCGAGCGTTCGTTATCTATATGGGTGTCAGCGAATTTGTGTTTCAACTGTACTACATTCAGTTCAGCTGTAATTGGCTGTATTTGTGGGTGTTGTGGCCGATTCTGCAGAATGAGTCTGCCGCTGGCAATGGCCCGGCATCGAAAGCCGGCAGCCGGGCCGCCAGCCGCGCAAAGGTGTAGAGCTGTTAGGTTGTAGTTAAGATAGTATTATTTAAATCGGTCGTTTTTTAACTTGAGATTTGCTTTGTATTTATATGTTGTCAACGCACATCATCAACTCTCGTGGTCAACTCAACCGAGCGCTCATTCAGGGTTGCTTGAGTTTGGCGACCAGTCAACACACACACGATTTGCGTTGAGGATCAATACCATTAGAAACGTACGTTCTGTCAAGGAAAGTCTTGACACCATGTGATGAGCTTGTGCACAGCAGTTTTCAGACGTACAGTATACCCTGGTCCAAACTGAGGCTGCAGTCCACACCGGGTTTAGGCTCGGGCTTGTGCTTTGGCCTGGGATTGGTCCAAACCGAGCAAGCCCAAGCCCAACCCCAAGCTAGCTATAATACGCACTGCAGGCTGCTGGTTAGGCACCTCATCATCCAATACCAAGGTTTTGGCAATAGTTTTTCAATTTTGAGTGTACTGCATTTGAATCACACACATTTCGAAAGGTATGGATATGTGTTTGTCTGTGATAATTGGCTACGTGTTTCAATGTGCTTGTATGGAACCATACGGCAGCCTCACACGATTGTTTTCTCGTGCTCACACTTCACGGTCAATTCTTATGACTGTCTGTTTTTCTGTTTGTTCTCTGTCGTGTGCTGTATGCTAATTTCGCATTATGGTTAAAGGGCTCGGGACACAACCGAAGGAAGGGCAGCAGAGCACAGTGTTATACATCGCTGAAAGCACTGTGGCGGCACATATCACGCACAAATGTTCAGCTCCTTAGAGAATCGCTATCTCTTGGTAGAGGGACTTTTCGTTCCAGAGAAAATTGAATTTTCTCACAACTTGAAACGACCGGTGCAGAAACTCCAAATGAGTTGAAGGTCGAGTAACACGTGGATGGGACTACAACAGCTACTGGATAATTTATCATGAAAACTTCAGTCGCTCAAACCATTGTTTCCCTCGGTGAGGGTGCGAAACATTCCAAAAATCGGCCATATTTTTGGAGGACGCAGGTTTGTCCCTAAATTTTGAGGCCGTGCTTTGTGTTGCAGAAATGAAAATACAACAGAAAAACAGAGCATTGTCGAAAGTACCAGAAAATAAGGTTTTTAAATTTGGAAACACTTTGATAGCGGCGTGACAGGCCAAAAAAGACCTAAAAATTGCCCCTAAACTGCATAGTTGCATTCATTGACGGAAATGTGATTTAAATAAGCCACGTATTGCATTGCATTGGAAACGAGAAAGTCAGATAAACGCACAGTCCAACAATCTAGACGAGTTTCAAAACTTCAAACTCCATGGTCCGGCTGCTACAGCCATGCCAGCCTGAATAAGATTTTTGGCTATAAGTCGTTGCTGTTAAAGATTATTGCACATTTGATAGCATCAACCGATGTAGCTTCAACGTAGCTATCGAACGATATATAACATGCCCATGCTATCTCTTACTGTGGGCAAGAAACGGTCAAAATTCCGAAATCGCACATGGTGACGTGACGGTTCATTCCAGAATCGTCAAAAAAGCAATTTTTTAGCCTCTGCCCTTAAGCGTAAGAATTTATTGGGGCTTGTTATATATCGTTCGAAAGCTAATCCCGAGATAGATTGTTTGGTGCTGTCACATTTACAATAGCTGTTAACAATAAGCATTTATAGCTGAATATCATATTCAGATTAGTATGGCTACCCAGATAGATCTGTAGACCTTGGGGTCTTCGGACCTTGATAGGTTGTTAAACCAGACGTTTCTCTCAATTTTTTGTTTCGAATCCGATACAATCTGTGGCCTTTATGTGTCGCAATTCTGGCGATGAATACAACCACCTAATTTAGCGGCAATTTAATGGATTTTTAGGCCTGTCACGGAGCTAGCCATGAGTTAAAAAATTTAAAAACCTTATTTTCTGGTACTTTCGACGATGCTCTATTTCCCCATTGTGTTCTTATTTCCGTAGCGCTAAGCGTGACCTCAAAATTTAGGGACAAACTTGTGTTATCGAAAAATAAGGCCGATTTTTGGAACGTTTCGCACCCTCACCGTGTGAAGCAATGGTTTGAGCAACTGAAGTTGTATTGATAAGTTATTCCGAAGCTGTTGTAATCCTATCCACGTGTTACTTGACCTTCAATGCATTTAGGGTTTCTGCACCGGTCGTTCCAATTTGTGCAAAAATTCAGTTTTTTCTGGAACGAAAAGTCCCTCTACCAAGAGATAGTGAATCTCCAAAGAGCTTAAAGTTTGTGCGTGACATAGGCTGTCGGAATGCTTTCGAACGGTATGTAACAATATGTCCTGCTATCCTTCCTTCGGTTATGTCCCGAGCCCTTTAAATACGTTCCTCGTACAGCTATACTTTTACCTTGATGGATAAAGCTTTCATCTTTGAAGAAAAAGAAATTCAAAAATCACCTATTCGGCTAAATAATGGCGATAATGACAGGAAAAGAAGCAACACGCGCATTACACACCTAAAGTGTCGTCAAACATTTTGAACAAAATTATGACAAAAACATTTTTTAATCCAATGTCAATTAAACACACATTCTCCACCCAGGGGCTTCACGGCTTCCGAAGGCATGAGTGCTGCACGTGTGTCGTAGAGGGACGGGGCCTAAAAGGTGAAAGGTTTGAATTGGACATGAAACACAGATTTAAAAGAACTGTTACTCGAACAAAACCACCGAAAACATAACAATTTTCATGTTTAGACCTGCAGAATAATGAGGGCGGTGCCGACAATGTTGACGACGGTGAATATGATCAGGAACAAACGATCGAGCACTTCTGCGACGAACGACCACTCTTCGGATGTCTGGCAATCAGAAGAAGTCCACTTATTGAACGAAAGTAACGATTACCTATGTACATACATAGCTTGCTGCTTCAACCACACAAAAAGTGAGCCATACCAGATCTTCAGCCTGGACAGCACGAAAGTGTTCCGCAATGTAGCTGACATTATCAGCCATGCGACGAATCAGTTCCGGATGCATGCCGCGCAGTTCGGCCAATTGCGACAGGCGCAGCTGAATAGTGCTCCGTGCTTAGTTATGAATAACGTCATTTTGAATTTTTGAATTCACCAACTTGACGATCGGCATACTGATCGATGGACATAAAGCACGGACTCAGCCGTCGTGTGGCCATCAATGGATGACCTTGCAGTTTGCTGTTGTCGCTATCCATTGAGGTGCCAACTGAAATGTTTTCGAGAGCCATTTAAAACTGGCGTAAATGTCCGAAAAATGTGTAAGGAATGCGCATGGAAACTTTCAGATCAACAACACTCTCTGTTTGTACCCGCATTCCACTTGATGCCGCCCTCCTCCGATCGCAGGCTCGATTTCGCACTATAGTAGTCCGTGGAGTCATCGTTGACGTCTGAGAAACGAGCGTGTGTGCTATTTACGGCGGCTGTCTATTTATGTAATCTAATGCAATCAAAATATTCTTCGACGATACGTTTGAGCGTAGAATCACTTGTTTGCCGTACAGTATATGTCTATTGTGTTTTATAGATCAGTGCGGTTTGCCTTGTATGTGTTATGACACAAATGTACTATCACAGGCAGCATCATGGAGTCGTGTATTAGGTAATCCTATTCTTTTATAAACGCACCCGGCTGCACACGAGGTTCGAGACACAGCGGTCCGGGTAGTTTCTCCAAGAACAACCATCGCACCCATTCGGGCATACGATGTGTGGCGCCACTACGACGGAACACGTTCAACGTGACAATGGAGATGATCGTGGCCACAAACACCAGCATGATTGTGAACAACAGGTACTTGCCGATCAGGGGGATCACCTGCAGAGAGCAGTGACAAGACATTAGCTTTGGGCGCACAATGCATTCGAATGTGATGCCGTCGGAAACGCCTGGACCCTCCAACATACATATTTGGGGAACCAGTTTAAATCCAAAAGGCGCACGAGCAATTGTTCAAAGCCAGTTTGAGCAAGGCAACGTTGAGCAAGAATGAGTCCAAGCAAGACAACTACAAAACCCTAAGCCTAAACATTCGCAATAGATTCAGTGTGATGTCAAAACAACACTCACCAAACTTGTTGGCGGTATCAAATCTATCAAAACCAGGTAGAAGAAAATCAGCGTGACGAGGATCGAGATGGCGTAAGTCAGCTTGTGGTCACGTGACGGGATGTAGAACACGAATGTCGTTAAAATCGCTGAAAATGTTGCAAAATTATTACTAAAATTATTATTTGCATTGAAAACAATAACTATAACCAATGAGCATGCACGGTATGACCAGATTGACCGTGAAGAACAACGGTTTTCGTCTGAGACTCATCAGGAAGCGAATATCGACGTAATACTCCATGCCACAACAGCCCGGGTAGATCACTTCGTAACGGCGGGATTCGAGAAACAATAGGTCCCATTCAGCACTTCTGCAGAATTAAAAAATTTTGGTTGATCCTAAACATGTTTTCAGTGCTTTCTTCAAATGGCAAAAAAACGGAACATTCGGGTGCAAGTTCGAACCACTCACGGTTGGAAATTTGACAAATCCATGCCCATTTTCAGGTAGCCTTTGCAGGTCGGGTCTGGTTCGTCTCCCTGGGGGCAATCATTGATCTGAATGTTAACAGCATCATTACATTAAAGGTAAACGACAATATTTTAATGCCTTTAAATTGGCGACCTTTTCGTTTCTATCGACCACCACTTGCTCCATGTCCAAAAATTCACCGGTGTACGTCCAGCCACCGAACTGTAGTTCACAGATTTGTTCGTCGTACGGGAAGAACGCGATGTTGATCTCAAAAGAAGTCGGAAGAATTAGGTAATAATAAGAATTAGGTACCGGTATAATAGCCTTCGCTGTTTTAAATCATGTTTGGCAATCTGACCTTGCAGAACGAATTGTAGATCGCTGGAGGTCGCCAGCACACCGTGCCGTCGTATGAGACCAGGGCGTCGGCCATGATTGTGATCTGAGGGTTGCCCATTGCGCTGAAATATTTTGATCGTAAAATAATTTAAAAAATACAAAATGTAGGGGAAAACAATTCGCACTTGTTGTACAGAACAATATCGGGCACCCAGATGTAGTAGGCCGGAATGTGCATTTTAGTGATGTTGCCATAGGTCGCCGGATCCCACTGTAAATTTGTGTCTTGCCAGCCCTGCGAAGGATCAAACATGGCTCCGATAGCTCTTCACTAAAATATACATAGTTAAAACAGCATAAAAAGGATTGAATACCGTACCATTTCCAGCCAGAGATTCGTGGTCAGCACTTGTTTCTTCTCGTCCTGAAGGAGTATTAATGAGGCAACAGTCACAAACGATACCCAGGCCGTGAAAGATGCAAATTCGAGCATATGTCCGATAAATTACATACTAATTCAGCGTCTGGCACTACTGCATAAATAGTATTTCAAGTTGGTGGATGAGCTACCGTCGTGCCAGCCATACGTGTCCAAACGGTGCTGCCGGTCACAGTGCGCCGACCACAAATGGCGCCGTTTGGCTTGCCAGCCACCACGGTACCTGACCACCGCATGCACTTTTTAAGGTTGGGCAAAAAAGGGTTTTTTTTAAAAAAAACGCCCATAAGCCTGAAACATGCTGCAGGAAAGTTTGCAAGGGTGCGTGTTTTAGGAAGAAGGAATGGCTAGAGTAATTCTGTGTGTAATCAACGTGTTTCAACCCTTTTCAGCGAGATGCAAACATTCCGATGTGGCCCACATCATCTGATCTCTATCGACGTATCTCGACAAAGTAAAAATTGGTAGAACATTATTTGACAAATGTTGGACAAAAAAATTTATTTTCCCTGAAGATCAGGGTACTCTCCTTGAAAAGGCAGTGAGAATCACGGAAATTTAAAAAAAACCAAAAACGACCCAGACTTTTTTTGTAAAAAAGCGTCCATTTTTTGCCCATCCCTGCTTCCAAGTGCCATCTAACCAGTTCGATCACTCTGATCAGTGACGCTCCGAACTTGACATTGATGATATCAGACGCATTCGCTACCGGCCGAACATCGGTGTTATACCAGGATATTAAATCGTCGTACAATTGGGATTGTAATGGATTTGAATTGGTTCGCACAAGAATTGACAGCAGAATTGCAAGATTCAGTCGCAATCTCATCTTTGTTCCTCTCTCTCGCTCTCTGTCGGCAAAAATGTGAAAGTTGACCAGCGATTCTGCGAGCGAAACAAATATATACAACACTTTTTGTTTTGACTTTGGTTCCACTCCAGTCAGCGCAGCCAGGTAATAATGTTGATTACTTGAGTGCACGTTGGCAAACGCAACCACAGAACATTACATGGGCCCCATGAACCCAAACACATCTCCGTTGAGCAGTTGTCATCTTTTTGTGGCGCAATACTCAAATTGGGTCGCCCAAATGCGCCCGCGCACTGTGTGTGAATGTGAGCAAAAGTGGCCTAGTGGTGGACCAATGCTGACTAATGTAAGTGGTTGACTTTACAACGTTTGAATGGTGCGTAGAGCCACCAATGCTTCTTGTTTCGTGCTTGGTGTCTTGAATTCGAAAGAGAGACAATTCATCTGGGCCCACCAAACTAATGATTTCAGCGCTTTAGCTGCCTGTACGTTGTTGAGTCCAATTAGCACAATCTATCCGTGCTTCGGCTCAATGTAGTCGTTGCTTGAATTGGGTGGCTTTTATCTGATCGCTTGTTCGGAAATGCCGCTGGGAGAAGTTCACTTTGTCAGCCAGCACACCTTGGTTTATAGCACCACACAGCTGTCATTTCGAAAAAGGGAGCCTTTACAAAAAGTCTTAATACCAAGCAAGCAAGCAGAGCAGAACTTTTGAGGGGGAATAATATGCAAGAAGTGGCAAAGCGCAAGTGACTTGGTTTAATGCAGTTCAATTCGTATCAACAAAGGCAACGACAACGATTAGTCCCATACACATTCTCCACCCAGTGGCTTCACAGCTGCAGTTGGCAACATCGGTGGACGTGTGTCGTAGAGTGATGGAGCCTGCCAAATTGATATCCATTATACAGGGTGTCTCAAAAGCACCCTCCAATTGGTGGTTGCTTTTATGGCTTTAGTTTGCAGAATATTTCTCGGATCCGGTTGATTGATAGCTCTTTAGAATCGCTGGGCGATTCTGCGTGTAACTGATGCTACCCGACACCCAGTTATGTGATGTTTCACCCATGGTTTTTGCAATCCGCTCGGATTTCGTCCCGGTGATTTTGATAATTATGAAGTTATCGAAAATCATGATATCGACCGGGGTAAAAGATCTTTGCTTACCGTTCAGAAACAACTTTTACATTGATAAAAATCATGACTCGAAATACGCACGTTCAGTTAAAAAAATTCACGAAAACCAAGCTGTGTGGTCCACACACTTAGCTTCCTATAGTGGTGTGCGGGGCTTCAAAACCAGCGTTGAAACATCAGTAAATGGCGTGGACACACAGGATATTGATATTGGTCGCCTAGCGACTCGAATGAGCTAAAAACCAACCATATTCATGTTGCCTATTCCTGCCAAAAAACCAAGAGTGGCCAAATTGAGGGTACTTTTGAGACACCCTGTTTGTATATTTTGATTTGGCTCAGAAATCTTTATTTTAACTTATAAAATAAAATTTTTCAACCTGCAGAATGATTGCAACGGTGCCAAAGATGTTGACGACCGTGAAAATAATCAGAAACAGGCGATCCAACACCATCGCGACGTATGACCAGTCCTCGGACACCTGAGACAAAAGAGCAGAATTGTTAGGTCGAGCTTGTTTATTTTGGGTTTGCAGACAATGAAACCTCTGTCTAAGTCGTGTTTTATGGCAGCGTGGGACCAATAAAGCGAAATACGCCGGTGGAACGTCATTCACATCACCTACACTCCACAAACCTTATCCTGTGCCTGCAGTGCTCTGTAATGTTCAGCAATGTAGCTGACATTATCGACCATTCGCCGAATCAAATCCGGATGCATTCCACGCAGCTCGGCCAGTTGCGACAGACGAATCTGCGTGTTCGCGTATTGCGCCACCGAACTGTATCAAAGGATGTTTAGGGTTGTAGGAGGGTTCACAATATTATGGCTTTCCACGTCGATCGTGCACTGTGATTCCAGCAATATATCCTGAAGAAGCTAACTGACTTACATGAAATAAGGCGAAGGTCGACGTTCAGCATGGTCACTGCGTAGGAAGGCTGGCAGATGGAGCGATGTTGTCTTTTTGCGTTCCTCTGCAACATTGAAACATTAGAATGTCGGCGAATTCCAGAGAAAACGACACATGCATTACAGCCACAAAATAACATACCGTCTTCATCCTCGGATTCGGTTTCGCTGCCTGACGATTCAGGGTCGTCCTGTGGCTTGATGCACAACGGACCAGGCAGTTTCTCCAGGAACAGCCATCTGAAGATTTTGAAAATGAGCTCTATACAGATTTGAGAAAAACGAAGATTTTTGACGCGTTGGCATCATTTAATGAGTGCCATGTTTTTTGGAGGCAAATTTGCCATAGGCATTCGCACTGACGAGCCCTCGGTCTGTCTGCGAAAGCAGGGCGAAACAGACCAACATTGAAGCACACAGTACATGTGTTTGTGTTGTCATCAGAATTAGCCCATCTAACCTGACCCATTTTGGCATTGAGTGTGTGGCGCCACTGCGATGGAACAGATTGAGTGTGATCACGGACACGATCGTTGCCACAAACACCAACATGATTGTGAACAACAGGTACTTGCCGATCAGGGGGATCACCTGAGATAGAAAACGACAAATTTAGCTCAGAATCTGAAATTTCGAGAATTTTCGACATTTAAATATAGGTTGTGAAAAATTGTAAAGTAAAACTACGCCAACACGAGCCCGATTTCGGAGCTAGCAAAATGGTGAAACATTCATGACGTGGCTGCTGATTTGGGAAACGTTACACGTTGTGGCATACAACATGGAGCATGATGATTTTCTCTTTCTTTGCGTTTTGCAAGTTCACCACCTCCGAAATCGGGCTCGTGTTGGCATAGTTTGCCTATATGTCTCACTCTTACAGTACTTACCAAACTGGTCGGCGGGATCAGGTCGATCAAAACCAAATAGAAGAAAATCAGCGTGACTAGAATCGAGATGGAGAACGTAATCTTGTGATCGAACGACGGGATGTAGAATACGAACGTTGTGAGGAGGGCTAAAATACCGCAAGTGAGTTGGGCCAAATTTTATGAAAAAATACCCAACTGAGTGATGGCAAGTTAAAAAGACCAAAGTGAGTTGGGCCAAGTGGAGAAAACTCAAGTGAAATGGGTAGCAGAGCCAAGTTGAAAAAACCAAATGAGTCGGGCCAAGTTAGAAATACCCAAGTTACACGGTTGTGTCAAGTTGAAAAAGACTCAAGTGGGACTGAATAAAGACCCCAAGTGAGCAGAACAAAGATGAGAAGTTCCAGTTGGGCCAAAATACAGATACCGCATTTTGGTAGTGTCTCAAAGAGTAAACTAACCGAACAACATGCATGGTATGACCAGATTAACAGTGAAGAACAACGGCTTTCGTCTGAGACTCAGGGCGAATCGAATATCGACGTAGTACTCCATACCACAACAACCAGGGTAGATCACTTCGTAACGTCGGGATTCCAACAGCAACAGGTCCCACTCAGCGCTTCTGAAGACATGCTGTTTAAGGCAGTTAAAATGACAGAAATTATCGGATCAAAGAAGTTGCGCAAACGGTTGAAAATTCGACAAGTCCATGCCAGTCTTCACAAAACCACGACAGCTGTCACGTCGTTCCTCGGCCTCCAGTTCGGTCTCGTGATATCCGACAATTCCCGGACATGGATGCTCGATCTGTGAAACATCAACTCTAGACCATCTTAGACCTGAATGTTATGTGTACCATGTCATACCTCTTCGTGTTCCTTCACGACCACTTGTATCATGTTCATGTACTTGCCGTGGTACGTCCAGCCGCCGAACTTGAGCGAACAGATTTGTACGTCGTACGGAAAGTATTCGATGTCGATCTGTTCATAAAGTGGAATTAAACAAGAGTACGCATTGTTCGAGCAGAAAATTCTTTGCTGGTTTTGAAACATTGAACCTCGTGCTGTTGAGCACACATTTTGAGTGCTATCCCATGATGAGCAAAATCAGTCACTCACAGCGCAGAACGAATTGTAGATAGCAGGAGGTTTCCAGCATACTTCACCGTCATAATGGACCAGAGCATCGGTCATAATGGTGATTTGTGGGTTACCGGCCGCGCTGAAATTGTTGCTCATTGGAATTCATATGGGCTCAAACCCAATTCATTATCCTGATGAGACCAAAACGTATCGAACTTGTTGTAAAGCACAATGTCCGGCACCCATATCAAATCAGACGGTACGTGCAGCTGGGTGATTCCGCCATATTCTTCCGGATTCCAAACCAAATTCACGTCGGTCCAACCCATTTCCAGCCACAAGTTGGTGATCAACATTTGGTTGAGCTCATCCTGAACAAGGAAGCTCTAGCACAACCTAAACAGACTGTTTTTAGGAAATTTGGAAAAGTAACAATTTCTCACCAATTCAATGATTCGAATCAAACTGGAACTGAATTTGACCTGAACGACGTCACTGGCGTTTTGTACCGGAATCACGTTTTTCTGGTACCAGTAGAGCAGGTCCTCGTATAGTTGGTCGGCATAGGGGTTGCATTGGGAAACGGGCAGTAAAGCTAAGAAGAACGCCATTTTTTAAAAATTTTTCGATTATTTGATTGAACAAGTCGACATAAAAAGCAATGACCATAAATCTGACCTGCCCAGATTATCCATCCAACAGCGAAATTCATCTCGATCGATAAAGTTGGGGCAGAAAGTACTAACTTCTGCCGTAAATATGCACTAAAATGCCCAAATGGCCACTAAAACAAGCGCTCCAAGTGCAACCTGCTGCACTAAGCCACAACGTATCGACTTGGTCAGCTGCTTTACATTGCACAAGTGTGCAAAATGGCACTTGTTGGCTCGCTGTGCGCGAGTTGTAAACAAAAACGGTGGGTGCCCGTGCCAGGTGACTGCACAAAAATGTATAATGGCATTTGGAGGCACCCAATTTCCTGCTGTTGTGTTACTTGGCTCTGCAGTGGGCGCCATTGAAGCTTGTTCTTGGAGAAAGCACTTGCAGCGAAACTAACGACGTAAGATAAGTAGTTGTGGGGCTGAGGGCAATCACCCACTGCACCATTTGCGGCGCCAAAAGTGGGTAGCCTCTGACACAGACATGTGGATTTAAGTATCTAATGCGGCGGGTGAACCCTGCTGGCCGTTATACGAAATTTTAGCGCTACCAGAAAAACCACTATCTTTGAGAACAAATAATTGCAATTATTGAGTAATCCAATAATTTCTGCCATGTGCTGGTCGCATACATTGTATTGTTCTTCACAAGAGGCTCACAAAATGCACAAATCCTGTTTTCCGGCCGTGTCATGTAAAAAGAGCTTCAATCATCCGACGTAAGCCAAGTGCACTCTCCGCCCAGTGGCTTGACAGCGGCTGAGGGCAGCATTGGTGGACGGGTGTCGTAGAGTGACGGTGCCTGTAGGATGATTGCAATTGTGCCCAGGATGTTGACGACCGTGAAAATAATCAGGAACAGGCGATCCAACACCATCGCGACGTATGACCAGTCTTCGGACACCTGAGACAAAAGAGCAGAATTGTTAAGCTGGAGCTTGTCCATCTTGGGCTTGTACACAATGAAACCTCTGTTCTAAGTCGTGTTTTATGGCAGCGTTGGAGCAATGAAGTGAATAAAGTGAATATCCCTGAACTGGGTGAGCAAGCGTTGCGCCTTTGTGTAACGTCATCATTTGGCATCACACATCATTTAAAGACACTCTACACACCTTATCCTGTGCCTGCAGTGCTCTGTAATGTTCAGCAATGTAGCTGACATTATCGACCATTCGACGAATCAAATCCGGATGCATTCCACGCAGCTCGGCCAGTTGCGACAGACGAACCTGCGTGTTCGCGTATTGCGCCACCGAACTGAAATAGAGTCCACCCTATGTGGCAAATTGTTTGCACCATATTTTGTTACCCAATGCGGTAATCACTCAAATCTTCATTGTGCACGACAATGATAGGTCCAGGTCAGACCTACCTACATAAATTAGACGTAATCGATTACTGAAAAGTCAGAAGTAAAATACTGACATAAAATATGGCGATGAGTGTCCTCCTTGTGACTGTTGACTGTTGCTGAACGCTTCAAAGTTGATCTTTGGGTTTTTCTTCGCGTTGTTCAACGCTATAAGTAAGCATGTCCCATTCTATAGAATAAACAGTGGCTCAAATAATTCAACCATGCTTACTATCATTTTCGCCTTCTGAATCGCTGCCCTCTGACTCTTGATCTTCTTGTGGCTTGATGCACAATGGACCTGGCAGTTTCTCCAAGAACAGCCATCTGAAAAAATATTGAAGAGTGGGCACATACAGTAGGTACAGTGCCGGTCGGGCTAACCTGACCCATTTTGGCATTGAGTGTGTGGCGCCACTGCGATGGAACAGATTGAGTGTGATCACGGACACGATCGTTGCCACAAACACCAACATGATTGTGAACAGCAGGTACTTGCCGATTAGGGGGATCACCTGGGGTGAAAGGTCGAAAGTTACAATTACGATTACGTCGTAAATTACAATTGCGTGTTATACCGTGTAACTTGGAACAAGAGGACATGTATTCAACTAACGAGACTGGTGGGTGGAATTAGGTCAACGAGCACCAGATAGAAGAATATTAGGGTGACGAGAATCGAGATGGAGAACGTAATCTTGTGATCGAACGACGGGATGTAGAATACGAATGTGGTGAGAATGGCTGAAACAGCTGATGTTTAAAAGACCTAAGCGACTTATGTAGGTCAACAGCTAGGACCGAAGACGCCAAAGCAATCTGACATTAATAAGAAAAAGACATGAATATTGAGTTTAAACGATTCATAGCAAGGTCTAACAACCAGGGTTGGGCAAAAAACGTTTTTTTTTCAAAAAATCGTTTTTTTAAAAAAACGTTTTTTAAACGCCCAGATGACCAAAATATGCCCCCCAAAAAATTGGAAAACGCTCATGTTGGGAAGAAAACGTGGTTAAATGAAGTAATTCTATGTGTTCTGAGGCAAAATAAACGGGTTTCAACCCTTTTCTAGCGAGTTGCTAAGATCCCATATCAGACCCGCATCGTGGGACCAACTTTGGCCGGGGTCATCACTGAAAGTCAAACTCCGTATATCGACGTATCTCGACAAAGTAAAAATTGGTCGAAAATTTTTTGAAAAAAATGGGACAAAAAATTGATTTTCCTTGATAATCAGGGTACTTTCCCTGAAAAATCAGGGAAAATTAAGGAAATTCAGGATTTAAAAAAACGAAAAACGACCCAGGCGTTTTTTTAAAAAAAACGTCGTTTTTTTAAGAAAAAACGCCGTCGTTTTTTTTGCCCAACCCTGCTAACAACAAATCCAAAAAAGGCCCCAAGTGCGTGAATTTATACCTGAACACAGGTTGAATGCCCAACTTACATATATTTACAGCCCATCGGTGGCAAAGTTGAAAGGAACCAGTCCCAGTTACACACCTTATCAGACTTTAGAAAAATCCCAAGCGCACAAACAATCTCAACTCACCAAACAACATACACGGTATGACCAGATTGACGGTGAAGAACAACGGTTTTCGTCTGAGACTCAGGGCGAATCGAATATCCGGGTAGTATTCCATGCCGCAACATCCCGGGTAGATCACTTCGTAAAAACGAGACTCGAGCAACAACAGATCCCATTCGGCGCTCCTGTAAGCACACAAGTTGTCGTTTTCGTAGTTGTTCATCCAATCTTCAGTTTTTGGACCAATTTCAATTAAAAAAGGATTAAAGTGGGAACTAGCGGTTGGAAGTTTGACAGATCCATTCCCGTTTTGACGTATCCCCGACAACTGTCGAGTCGCTCTTGATATTCTCTTTCAGCTTCTTTATAGCCCTCAACTTCAGGGCAAGGGTGCTCAATCTATAAAACATGTCGAATGTGACTGACCATTGTGAGCATGGTGTTTTAGTTAATTATGGATGAGCTTCTTTTACAACAAACCTCTTCGTCTTCTTGCATCACCACTTGTATCAGTTTCATGTACCGGCCGTGATACGTCCAGCCACCGAATTTCAGAAAACAGACTTGTACGTCGTACGGAAAGTATTCGATGTCGATCTGAAAAGTTATGTATATGTTAGTTGGTCGGGGTCTCTCAGAACTCTTCAGTGTAACCATCTGGCCAAATTGAGTCAAAAAGTCTGTCACAAAGAGAGGCCACAAACTCACAGCACAGAATGAATTGTAGATGGCCGGTGGTTTCCAACACACTTCGCCGTCATATTTGACAATCGCATCAGTCGCAATCGTGATCTGCGGGTTGCCGGCCGCGCTGAAATATTACAACATCATTTTCTTGCACTTGGGTGCTTTTTTTCGACCATAGCACTTTTCTGGCGCGACTTGCTTGTTGTAAAGCACGATGTCCGGCACCCAAATCTGATCGGTCGGTATGTGCAGTTGGGTGATGCCATCGTAATCGTCGGGATTCCAAACGAGATTCACATCTGTCCAGCCCATCTCCAGCCACAAATTGGTGATCAACATTTGATTCAGCTCGTCCTGAATGTCGGGTAGTTGTTGCTTTTTTCAAATTCCAATGTTCAAGAAATTAAGCGAAAGTTGAGCAAGTAAGCCACATTTCTCACCAATTCAATAATTCGAATCAGACTCGCACTGAACTTGACCTGAACGACATCACTGGCGTTCTGTACGGGAATCACGTTCTTCTGGTACCAGTAGAGCAGGTCCTCGTACAGTTGATCGGCGTACGGATTGGTTTGCGACGGGCATGGCAGGGCTGCAAAAAGTTTAAAAAACGGGCAAGGCTGAATTACTGTACATAGTCACGTGCTGTGATGCGAACTGCTTCATATGGGCATTTTTGGGGTGGTTCATACTGTACATTATTGGCAAAATGGATCTGGTTGGTTGTCACACCAGTGCGTTCTCACAGCGAATCATGCCGAACTTATTGTAACCCTGTTTGGTTTTGTCCGTTCAATCCTGTTTTCACAGACGGCAGATGCTGTAAACCATCGTCAGTGCGAGCACGCATCAGATGACCAAATCTGGCATTGATTCAACCAGAGTTCACAACGGACACCGCTGTTGGGGTTACGTACGATGTCTCAAATCAGGGAAGCGTAAAGAGCTAAAAAAACGATGTCAGTGTTAATAAACCCATTCAAAACTCACCTGCAAGCAGCAAGATCTGCACAATTCCACGGATAAGCATCTTGTGTGTCGGCAAAATTTTGCAAAGGACCAAATAATGGTGTCGCTTCGTCAAAAAGTTTGCTTTCGCTTCAACACAACTGCCAGTACGTTTTGCTCAGACACGGCGACAATAGAATATGCCATAAATGGTTATCTTACGCGTTCTTGGGTACCAAAAGAGTCAATAGACCCTACAAAGTCCCGGGACCCAATAATCACGAAAGTGTACCCCTTTCAAGCAGAAGGACAGACTTGGGACCCTAACTTAGGCGGACATGTTATGAATGTGTAAAGTGTCTCCTAATCGTGTGTTGTTCAAAATTTAGTGCGCTCTCGATGAGTACCGGAAGCTTTGGGTGGACTTGGTGAGTTGACCAATTTTCATGCAACGTTTAATGCGGGAACCTGACAACTTTTCGCAGACAACGTGGCTACCATGCCGTGGCTAGGTTCTAACACCCATACAAATGGCTGGACTTGTAGCCAGCAAAAGCACCAAACAAAAAAATCAAGCGAACACCGGAATACTTTGTTTGTCGTGTTTTGTTGGCGCGATCAATCAAAGTTAAGGTATTGCAGCCTTCACTCCAGCGGCAGGCGCAAAACTTATCGGCGCTCTTCCTTTTCACGATTCAAGGCACCTTTCAGAATGCTGTTCTCAACCTGCGCAATTTGGCGACAACAAAGTGTAAATTCCACTAAAATTGACACTTTCCTTTTCATTTTTATGGACGCCAACAGGTGCGCTCGAAATTGGTCGTTTTTTTCACCGTCATTTCGTGCGAAGTCTTGTGGGCGAACTATTTTATGCGAATGTTGAGCAGCGGGAACCTGGTTGACGATTGTCCATGTCATGTCTTGTATGGTGATGTAAATCGATCAACACAAAACGTCTTTTTAGGAGCAAAAATCTTATCTCGAGTCGCAGATGCACATTTAACTTGATTTTATTTTATTTTTCGATTCGTATGAAGCAATTTAAGAGATTACGGAGCCAAATGCCAATCCAGTGCGCGGTTTGCTTGTGGCTGTGCTGCGCTTGGACAAATGCAACAAAGCACTCACTAGCAGCACCTCACGTTTCAATCGACCTAACGTCGTTTGCGACATTCTGGTGTTTTGGGGTCTGGAGATCCATGTTTTTCGTCTCTGACGATGGCTTCAGGCGCAAAACAAGTGCTAGACGGTATGTCATGCCCGCCAATGATCAACGCATTATACGTGCCATAATGATCATGTCACAACCTCAAAATGCCAATCCACCATAAAGCTTGTTGGATGTACTATATCATGAGCAATAAACAAAACCGGTTACAAACAAATGTGCAAAAATGTGGAAAAACGTACATGTGTGCACTTCGTGAAATACAATTTAGTATGTACCTTTATAGTGACCTGATCGGGGCCAAAACCCCTGGGAGACTTCTTTTGGACAATTTTTTGTTTCAAGATCTCGAAACAGATGCTTGTTCCAAATATGGGCCCTCAGGCTGCTTTGATTGAACTTCTCGGGTGGCTGCAGAGCGACATCGTTGGTCGGTCACTCTGCAGAAGTTGGCCACCATGATCACATGATGAATAGGGCAGACTGTGAAACTAATCAGATCATTCAATGACATTGTCTGGCGTGAAATTCTTCAGACACGACTTTCTCTCCTTTCCATTGGCCTCGTGCAAATGCCAGCATCCGGTCGAAGGGTCAAATGTTTCACACGTACGATGCACCATTCTGTGATTGTCGTTGTCATGTGATGTTTCACCACCGCACGCTATGACCATTCCGTTGAAAGCGAGAAGTTCGAAGTTGACGCGAGGCTCATTCATCGGCGCCAGATGCGTGCAGGAAACCCCTGATCCGTCAAGCGGGAGTAAAAGTACCATGATGAGTAATAGTGAGGTGGAAAAGGCAGAGATGGAAGACGGCATAATGTCGCTGTTCTTGAGAATTTGATGCTTCTGAAAAAAGACTACAAAATTGCTGTAAATTTTTTAGTTGTTAGGCATCTGCAAGCATTGGCAATAGATTCAGGACAATGTATCAAAATCAAGAGAACGCAACATTTCCATAGGCTTTGTTTCGAAAATATACGACTTTTAAGATGAAATAATACTTGCATGAAAGCGCCAGAAATCAGTGTCTGTTTCAAGCAATAACTAACGCACAGAACCTGAAATGGGCATGAACAGTAAAAAAGAAGTGAAAATATTTAATGTCCAGCCAGATGTTTGAAGTAGCTCACAGGGCACAAATTGTGCTCAGGAAATTCGCAGCTAGCGCAAACGTTTGATTCCGATGAAGCAGCTTGCGCAAGCCAGCTGTCACTTTTGCGTGAATAAGCCGACCATGTCGGGTGTTCCTCCCGTATATATTTTAACCACAGGACTTTGCTCGCACGTACATAATGTACTGCAACAGAGATGGGGCCTGCAAGCTCCAGCGACATACGGCTGAGCTTATACGTTTATCGATCAATGTTTTTCACCGTGTTTTATATGTTTATGTACTTCTCTCAGGTTTTTGCGTGCGTGTGCGACAGAGATGGCGCGAATTCGAAAAAATGTACCCTGTCTGTTTGCTTCATTTGTTCGCAGGTGCACCCCCTTGGCCCAAACAGCTCCCAAGAAGGAAGTGTTTATCATTTGACATTGATATATGTAACACAGCTAGTGAGCTCTAGCAAGTTGTACACAGACCAGTAGCCCTTGGGTCAAATATTTCTTGATAAGAATCAGTACATACGATTCCTTTGTAAAAGTGACAAGGGAGGACAAGGTAGGCACGATCAAGTTTCGCATCTGATAACCAGCAAAGTGTGAGCTTGCGGGCCGCCTTTCGCTTGTTTATACAGACTTTGGGCAGAATTGACTAAGCGTGCAGCAATAATGGGCGGAAACTCATGGAAGATCGACAAAAAGGTACAGATTCAAACGGGCGAGACGTTGCACTTTCGATCTGTGACGGTCGAGGTTGGCTCATTTGTCGTTTTTAAAAAAAATTTGTTGTAATTCTGTTGGCGTATAAATGTCACGTCTGAACTTAGGTGTTAGCTCAGTGGCCACGATAACAAGCATACATATCAGTTGATTGTCAGAGCGAGCAGTCGTGCAGAAAGAAAGTAGTGTATACAATATCCAGCGGGACAAAGCTTCACTGAGACCGTGGACTCCCTGCTGCTGCTTGAAATGTTTACCTAATTTGAAGGGCTCGGGACATAATGGAAGGAAGGGTAGCAGGACATATTGTTACATACCGTTGGAAAGCATTCCGACAGCCTATGTCACGCACAAATTTTAAGCTCCTTGGAGATTCGCTATCTATTGGTAGAGGGACTTTTCGTTCCAGAAAAAAACTGAATTTTTGCACAACTTGTTACCGGTGCACAAACCCCAAATGAGTTAAAGGTCAAGTAATACTTGGATAGGATTACAATAGCTTCGGAATAGCTTACCATCACAACTTCAGTCGCTCAAACTATTGCACCACACGGTGAGGGTGCGAAACACTCCAAAAATCGGCCTTATTTTTCGAGAACACAAGTTTGTCCGTAAATTTTGAGGCCACGCTTAGCGCTGCGAAAATAAGAATGCAATGGGGAAATAGAGCATCGTCGAAAGTACCAGAAAATAAGGTTTTTAAATTTTTTAACCCATGACTAGCTCCGTGACAGGCCTAAAAATCCATTAAATTGCCGCTAAATTTGGTGGTTACATTCAATGCCATAATTGTGACACATAAGGGCCACAGATTGTATCGGATTCGAAACAAAAAAATGAGAGAAACGTCTGGTTTAACAACCTATCAAGGTCCGAAAACCCCAAGGTCTACAGATCTCTCGGGGCAACCATACTAACCTGAATATGATATTCAGCTATAAATGCTTATTGTTAACAGCTATATTGTAAATGTGACAGCGCCAAAGAACGTATCTCGGGAGTAGCTTTCGAACGATTATAACACTGCGCTCTGCTGCCCTTCCTTCGGTTGTGTCCCGAGCCCTTTAAAGCAGATTGCTTCAAATTTTCTGGTCAAACGCTCAGCAACATTCAGTCGAAAGTACGATCTCTATCTACTCATTAACGGAGTCGAGATCGCGCCTGGTGCCACTATGGTGACAAAGAAAGAAATATTACCGCATGCTTCATCTGCAAAACCAAGAAACAAGCCATGTACATGCATAGGTAGCAGTGTATTTTCGCCAGGATCTATCTGCCCTCGACGAGTTTGCGGCCCCCAACCGCTGGGATATCGGCCTTCACAATGTGCGGCTGTTATTCGATCAAAGTCACGAATTGTGGGAATGTGTCTACAATGAAAAGGGCGAAATGATCGCATGTCACTGCAACCACCTGATGGACGAACATTTCATCTATCTGTACATGGTATTGATACGCGAGGTGAGCACCTCCCGAATGCAATCTGAAAGATTAATAACGGCGATCTCTGTCAGTAATGTTGCCGTTTAGCATTGTGTGCACGCTAGATCTGTGGATTTCGGCCCATAATGTCAGACTGCAATGGCCTTGTCAATGACAAAGGCACCAGCGGTGCTGCTGCCCAACTTTGCTGTGTACGTTGAGTGCAGCGGTCCAAACAGACCTCTCTTGATGTAAGTGCAAGTGTGTCTCATGGACAAGCTTTGTGCAAAAGATGATGGATCAATATGGTTTCATGTTGTGATTATGTCCGAATGTGCACCCCCTTTGCAGGACTACCGTGGCCAAGGCATTGTACAACACTTCGCCCCTGTATTCGATGAGCCAAATCGTGTCAGCGCCAGCTCCACGCATTTCTCGATCACACGTTGGGGGCGCTATTTCGAAATATTCCTGGACCGGAAGATCTCATTCTACGGTGACGTCAAGCAAAATAACCTCAAAACTCTGGTGGCGCCACAGAATCAGACCTTCGAGATCCAACCGTTGACAAAATCGAGCCTGAAAGATCTTTTACACTACGACCGAAACATCATCCAGCTGGACAGAGCCGAGTTCATGACACGTTGGTGTGCTGATGACACAACGATGCCTGAAAATCAAAGCGAGTGTCGAGTGTCGTATTCCAGTGTCGCATACGACATCAAGACTGGACACCTGGTTGGATATGGCACGTTGAGATGGTGTGATCGGTATTACGAGCTCAGTCCGATGTACGCCGATAACGAGGATGTTGCATGTGAGTGCGGGACATTTTGTTTCATTTCGAGACATATCAATCATGCATCAGTTCTGGCGCGACCTACAGTATGTATTTGGGCACCGGGTCTTGGGTGTGAATTTCTACCTGAGCAAATCTTGGAATTTGAAACGCTATTTCAGTGTCTCTTGCTGTGCACTTGCTCAACTGCAAGGTCGCCGACAATAAAGCGTCGTTCGATCTCTACATGCCGTCAATGGCCAAGCAACGTGTGATGCTCGTCATTGCAAAGCATCTCGGTCGGTTTTAGTCATTGAAAGGTGGTAACCTTTCAATCACTTTCAGCATTCTTCAGTTAAGTGATATATTTTATAGACTCATTCTTGTTCGTGTCCAAACGGGCCAAGATCCAAACAACACAGTAGACATCAGATCGGACGCATGATTTCTCTTTCTTTGCATTGACAAGCAGGGAATCAAAGAATTCAACCTAAACTAGATGAAGAGAGAGAACCGTTGAAATTACTAATTTTAACTGCGGTTGTAACTTTGAAAAAAATGGCATTTCCTTTGTAGGAATGGTTCACACCGAATTCGAGACCAAGAATTGCAATCGTCGAGCCTGGCCGTATATCAAAACAATTCCTTTTGACAAAGTCTACACCACAAACGAGTACTGGCCTGTTTAACTGCGTGGGATTGATTATGTAATCATACATTGTCACTTTTAGCTTCTTTGCCGCTGTGCTTCACTCTGCGTCCTTTCTAATGCTTCATGCCATTAACTGATTGCTATGCCTTACTTATCATATTTTTTCATCAACTATGTATACATCAAGGAAATGGGACGCCTGATGGAGCACTAAATGAAAAAAGTTAATTTGATTTGAAGACTGATGGCGCCAACAGGGCCAAGAGAGTGCGGAGACCCAATGAATGTGAATTGTCCACTGTTCAAGTTTGTATTGATACATGGGGCGTGTTCACACGCTTCTAATCGTGTGTTCTTCAAAATTTAGTGTTTTCGTTGCATTTGGCCGCAAAGCTATTTCCACGTCGAGTGCCAATCCTGTATAGAAAATCAACGAATGAATGAAAAAGGAAAACGTGGCTTGGAGGCAGTGGTTAATAAAAAAATTTTTTATTCAAACCCCATTTTTTTTAAAAAAAAAATTTTTTTTTTTAATTTAAAAAAAAATTTTTTTATTCCAGCCAAAAACTGCCCGAAACGAAAAAAATGAGCGCTAAAGAAAAAAATAGTGGCATTTTTCTTCCATAACGTGTGGTAAGTGCATATAAAGCACTCACGACACGAAAACAATACTAAACAATGGTCAATGAGTACCAACAGTAGTCAGGTACACACCCGTACACTTCCCCCACGTGGTGTGGGTGCCTTCGTGTGGCTTTGTGACACTTAAGACGGCAAATTTGGGTGAAACTATTGCCTCTTGGTACACGACCAATGCAAATATGTGACAAACAGTGTAAATATAGAGTGAATATCACACCGAATCACTGTTTTCGGGTCTGTTGCATGGATAAATGCATGACCACCCAGTCACATGTACATGTGTAATCATATGAGAGGCCATGTGAGTGTGTGCACTATGTCTAGATGCCACAAAACAACGATTATGGCACCCAATACACTCATGGTAGGGTCGGGTGATGTTAACAGAAGCAATTTTTATGCAAAAAATAGCACTTTTAGAGCAAAAAAATAGAGAAATTTTCGAATTTTGAAATAATAAAAAAAATTTTTTTTTAACTTTTGGAACGAATTTTTTTTTTAAAAAAAAATTTTTTTTAATAAAAAAAAAATTTTTTTTTTTAAAAACCACTGCTTGGAGGCACTCACTGGGAGCAGGGTTGTTTAAAAAAAAGTGGTTAATTAAAAAATTTAAAAAAAAATTTTTTTTGAAACTCAGATTTTTGCTTTTTTTTAATTAAAAAAAGTTGCCCAAAATGGGCTGAAATGTCCAAAAATGGCCTTTTTCGAGGCAAAAAATTGCACTTTTTGTTCTATGGACGGGACAATTTTTCCAAAATCGCGCCTGCGGCGCCCTGTGTTGTTCCCAAATCCGTACAGGGATGCGCGGGGCTGGTCTTTTAGAGTGATGTGGCACCGATAATGTACTACTGCATGCTACTACACATGTATAGATGCAGGTATGGTGCAAAACCGTGCGCGCAGAGTCGATCTGACACGCAAGATTTGGGCTGTAATCGATATTTTGATGGTCGCATATCAGATATTCGGCATTAGATGCATTAAAATACGTTGTACAGCATCCTACAATATATTAGAGTAACATCGTTAGTGAACATCAACCTCACATTGGTCGGAGACTATAGAATCTGCACAATACTACCGGGTGTCACCGCACAAGTTCAGGCGAAAATTTTTCAATTTTTGAAAAATATGTTGTATCGATTTCATTTATCCTGAAACGTCGTTTGCAACACTTTTTCCTAATAAAAAAATTTTCGTCAAAAAAAATCAAAAAAATTTTTTTTAAAAAAAGCTCGTTAATAAAAAAAATTTTTTTTCAACCCTGACTGGGAGTATGCAGCAGCGACCAGTACACGTCATGCCTGGGGTCAGCAAATCATAGATAAGAATCAACGATTGCTTGTGCGTTGGTGTGTACACTGCGATACAGGAGACAGAACAAACATTGAGTGAGACGCCTTATGGCAACCAAATTGTAACAACATCACTGCAGTGAGCAAGTCTTGGACTGAACAACAGCGTTTCTTACCTGCGCCAAGGCCATGGGAGGAAAGTCGTACAACATCGACAAAAAAGTTCAGATTCGATCTGGCGAGACGCTGCGTTTTCGATCGGCAACTGTCGAGGTTTGCCCGTTTCTAGCTTTGACTGAAAAGCGATTTTTTAAATTCCACCGGAGTGACTCGTGGAAGGGACAATTAAAAAAATTCGAGATCCAAAAATATGTACGCTTCTGGCCAGGATCTACCAGCGCTCGACGAGTTTGCTTCGTCGAACCACTGGGACCTCGGTCGTCACAACGTGCGACTGTTATTCGACCAAAGTCACGAATTGTGGGAATGTGTCTACAATGAAAAGGGCGAAATGATCGCATTTCATTGCGACAACCTGATGGGCGAACATTTGATCTACGCGTATATGATTTTGATTCGGGAGGTGAGTGAACTTTGGTTTGGGAACCAGTATTACGCTGGTCGAACGAAACTAGTTAGTTGCATCACTCAATCTCTTACACGGATAGATCTTTTCAATTGCATGACCAGTGCAAGAGACATTCGATCCGATCACCAAGTTTGTTATCGTTCATGACACTCTCATGCGATCAAGTCGTAATGTGCACCCCCCTTTTGCAGGACTACCGTGGCCAAGGCATTGTGCAACACTTCGCCTATCCATTCGCCGAACCCAATCGTGTCAGCGCCAGCTCGACGAATTTCTCGATCACGCGATTTGCTGCGCGCGATTTCGAGATATTCCTGGACCGTAAAATCTCATTCTACGGTTTAGTGAATCGGAATGGCCTGAAAACCCTGACAGTGACGCACGAGCAGAACTTTGAAATCCAACCGTTGACAAAATCGAGCCTGAAAGATCTTTTGCACTACGACCGAAACATCATCCAGCTGGACAGGGCAGAGTTCATGACACGTTGGTGTGCTGATGACACAACGATGCCTGAAAATCAAGGCGGGTGTCGAGTGTGTTATTCCAGTGTCGCATACGACATCAAGACTGGACACCTGGTTGGGTATGGCACGTTGAGATGGTGTGATCGGTACTATCAGCTAAGTCCGATGTACGCCGATAACGAGGATGTTGCATGTGAGTGTGGGACATACTTTATGGTGCGACATTTTTACAAGCCTGCATCAGTTCTGGTCCGACCTACTGTATATTCGACTCGGGCACCGATTTATTATGCCGAAGTGCAAGTATCCCTATAACGAAGTACCTACAGTACCAGCTGCAACTTTGGGTGAATTCTGCACGTACGCGTGCAGCACGCGTGCGTATAGTCCGTCCACCAGCTCATGGCACTTTGTGTTGCTGCTGGCTGGTTTGTTCCCTTCCTCCACGTTCCAATGAAAGAGAAATTGAGTGTGACCGATTTTGCAAAAAAACTAAAAAAATGACAAAAAGTGTCGAGAAAGATTTAATTCGATCAACTTTAAAATTAAATTAAATTCAAATCAATAAAACACGTCGATTT
Source organism: Rhynchonema sp. JSB1_4 (assembly GCA_030248065.1). Taxonomy (NCBI): domain Eukaryota; kingdom Metazoa; phylum Nematoda; class Chromadorea; order Monhysterida; family Xyalidae; genus Rhynchonema; species Rhynchonema sp. JSB1_4. Next base: position 49,800 of record JASAMV010007572.1, read on the forward strand.
CATAAAAACCACAATCTAGGAACAAAAATAATTTCTTTCGGAAACTCAATTTCTCTTTCATTAGAACGTGGAGGAAGGGAACAAACCAGCCAGCAGCATCATGAAGTGACATGAGCTGATGGATGGACTATACGCATGCACGCCTTTGACGCCTGCGGGCACAATGTATAACCACGCAGTGGTGCACGCGCAGTGCATGCGTACGCACGAGTGCGTACGCGTGCACCGCGTGCACGCCTTTGACCTTTTCAGCACTGTGCACGCGGTGCATGTGGTGCACTCGGCCTCCTATACTTTTGTGTGGTGCAGGCATCAAAGGCGTGCATGCGTACGCACGCGTAAAGGCAGAATTCACCCAGAGTTGCAGCTGGTACTGTAAGTACTGGAAATTTTCAGGACACGCTAGAAAGTATTGTAAACCCGAAGTTACTCTTACAGTCAATATTCCTGTTACGAATTGTGACTGCATATCAATACCTAAAGTAAACCTTCAGATCTGAAACACTGTTTCAGTGTCTCTTGTTGTGCATTTGCTCAACCGCGTTGTGGACGACGATAAACCGTTGTTCTTTCTCTACCTGCCGTCAATGGCCAAGCAACGCGTGATGCACGTTATTGCAAAACATTTCGGTCGGTTTTTGCTTGTTGGTATTGATAACCTTATTACAGTCACTGAAAATAATCCTGATTAAACGGAAACCAGCTGTGAAACTGATACTAAGACTTTGACATGCGTGGCATGCACAACATGCGTAAGCAGTGCACTACAGGTATCAATCAGGGAATTTAATCTGATCTTGTGGTCAGTCCTCCCCTTGTAAATGCAAAGAAAGAGAAATCATGCGTCCGATCCAGTTACCGGTCAGATCTGATTCGGTTGGCTCGTCTCGAGATATGTAAACGGGGAGCTGTGTCTCACGTTGAGTGTTTCTTAGGATTTATGAAGAGGGCGGGGGAGGACCTCAGTAACTAATTTTATGATTGTAATTTCGAAAAATAGCACTTTCTTCGCAGGAATGATGCAAACCGAATTCGAGACCAAGAATTGCAATCGTCGAGCCTGGCCGTATGTCAGGAAAATTCAGCATGAAAAAGTCTACGCGACGCACGAGTACTGGCCTGCTTAGATAGTGATCCTCTTGAAATCAAACTTTTTCACTTTCTCTTCTGGAACAATTTTGTCGCTGTTCATTGTGTCTTTCTTGCTGGCCTTATGATTTGCTAACAATATTTGATACTTCGTTCGCGCTGACGAGTCCTGGGGTCTCGGTCTGTCTGCGAAAGCAGTGCGAAACCGACCAAGATTACTGCACTCAGTGCAGCAGATTGGAGGCAGCTGCATTGGACTATGGGAGTAATGAATAAATCTCTAATTATGAAACCGAAACATATTTATCTCAGCTGTGCATTTTTATGAAACGCAGGCTGCACGACACATACCGCGTAACAGTGAAACCACTTACAGTAGGTGCATTGGTGGGCATACCCATTGGCGTATACCCCCATTGGTGCATAGTCTTTCCTGATCTCACAAGCGCGTATGTTGTGCTGACGTTGCCCGACTTATAACCGCAGTTCAATGAATTCTGTTTTTGTGTGTTTTTGGTCGCTGGTTTCACTTCACTGTGTCAAATTTCGCAATGTTGATGGCGTGGCGTGGCGCGCAACTTTAACGTCAGTTCAGCAACTGCTCATTAACAATTTTTCGTGGTTATGAGACCAATGTTTGGTTGCTGTTGCCTGTTGCGGTTTGCTGTTTTCAAATCATCTAGGCGGCAGAGATCGCAATCGGGCCGGGTTTGGCGCCGGCCCGGCCCGAATTTTCAGCTCAGGTTTTAACCCAATTTTTGTCATAATTCTTGCGATTTTTTTGAACCTATTTTTTGGTTGAAAACAACGGTGTTGCATGGGGGTGGGCTGGGGGGTCCCCCTAGGTACCTAGTACCGTAAAAACCTAAATACAAGGGGGGGGCTCTATTAATTCACTGACCCCATTTTCAAAAAATTATTTTCGTTTCTCAGCGAGAGCGTTCCAAATCCGGTGTTATTTTCGATCGATATTCCGAGGGGGCTCTATTCCGGGGGGGCTCTATTTAGGTTTTTACGGTAGGTAGGTTGACGGCTGACGCTCCGTCCTAGTACACTAGGTAGGTCGCCGCCCGGCGGCTAGTACAGTAAGTTGCGATTTTTGGCTCAAAATCAGTGTAGTGGCTGGGGGGGATGATGGGGGATTCCCCCCTAAGGAGTAGGTACCTTGCAACCACCCCTTGGGTTGGATGGGGGGGAAGGGTAAAAAGGGTAGGTACCTTGCATGCAATGCAACCACCCCGGAGCAGTGTAGTTCCTGGGGGGGAGGGGGGTCCCCCCCTAAGGTACACTAACCGCCGCGACCAAGGTACACTAGTACACTAACCGCCGCGTCAGGTACACTAACCGCCTCAATTTTTGCCTAAAATAGGCCATTTTAGGCCTAAAATGGGCATTTTTAGGCCTAAAATGGGTGATTTTTTGGTCGATGTTGTCAAAAGTCGCCAAAATACCCTTTTTATGGAGAATTTTTCCAAAAAGGGCCAAAAATCGGTCAAATTTTCTACCTCAAAAAGTGACTTTTTCCTGAATTTGGGTCTTCCCCCCCCCTTCCCCCCAGGGAGGTACACTAACCGCCGCACGGAAAAAAGGGGTAGGTACACTAACCGCCGCGCCGGACCAGGAACTACACTGCCCCGGAGCATAGTAGTGGCTGGGGGGGTTGGGGGGGTTACCCCCCTCTCAGTACTTACCTACCACAAAACCCGAGGGGGGTTGGGGGCAGTGTGGCAGGCCAATCGACCCAAGATACCCTAGGGGGGGAAGGTTTCGGACTTACTCGAGATACCCCCCAGAGGCTACCCAAGATACCCCTATGGTCCGTCAAAAGGCGAAAAAAGGCCGTTTTTCGCGTGCAATTTTACTGCAAAATTGGCCTAAAAATGGGTATTTTTTGACATTTTTGCCGAAAATTGGCCTTAAATGACCATTTTTGGGTGTCGCGATTTCTGGGGGTCCCGAGGTCGAAAAACACCTATTTTTGCCTTTGAAAACCATAAATCTACTTACTCGAGATACCCTTTGGGGTCGGCTCGAGATAGATACCCTCCCCCCCATCCCCCCCTAAGGGTCGACTCGAGATAGATTATTTTCAGGCCATTTGCCCCGACTCCGCCCAATTGAGGGACCGAATCGATTGTGTACGTCTGAATCTGCCGAATAAATTTGAACCGATCGGCGCTGGTGTTGATGTTTCAGTCGCACTTGATATGTGCCATCACGTGCTACAGGCCAATGTCGCAGAATTCGGCGTGATTTATGCGAAACTGTTCCCCGTGGCCGTATAGGCATGATTATGTGGCCTGTGGTAAATGTCACTTTCCTTCCGATGTTGCACCGAAGGGTTTCGACTTCAGGCTGCTTGTAATCTGATTGCCGTTAATAAAATCAATCACACTGTTTGCGCAAATTCCACCGTTTGTGTTGTGGCTTCTGCACGTAACTAACAACTATGTAAAGACAATCCGCCAGCTCGTGGCACTCAACACAGCCTGCATGCTAGATTACCGCCGTCAATGAATGCATCTATTCTCTGCGGTTATCCGTTGAAACGTCCCTAAATATTGCAACAGTGCAGAAAAGCGTTATGTCAAGCAGCCAATGAAAACCGAGTAAATTATGAAGCGGTCATCAAAGTATGACACTCGCTCAAAGTGTACATTTTGTTTAGAAAATGGCTCTGTTGCTGCATGCGTGTGTAAAAAGTGCCATGAGCCGATGGATTGCCCTGACATTGTGAAAGTACGTACAGTATGTGCTTCAAAAAATCGCATTTGGATTACTGTGTGTCAAAAACGTATGCATACTTGTGTCATAAGTTTTCGATTGTTTGGTTGTACTTCATAACGTGCGTGTAATAAGCTGTGACCATTTTTTGACTGCATAATGCAACAATACAGGTATGTATTGAAATTTGGGTAAAGTACAACAAAACGTGGTCTATTCTCGAAACACGCAAATAAGTTTCGCATCACAAATAAACAGTGCACCACACGCTGCGGCCGAAACTCATTACGTACCGGAAATTTATGTTCATCTACTGTAATTTTCAGCTTGCCAACTAAAAAAATGAAAACTGTGAAATTGTGTTTTGTGAGAAATTACAAATTATGTAGCTTCTATCCCCAGATGAACATTACTGAGAATTATACAGTTGGAAGGCAGGCATTTTTAAAATTGGCACTCTGGCGACCTTATGCATGAGCAGGTGACCGTACTCTGAGCGTTTGTCTCCGTCTCCGTGGTAACCGATCAACACTGTGTGTCATCCTCAGAGTAAATAAATTCCGTTTCTCTAAATTCCATTGCGATCATTGTATTAAACTAATTGGAACATTGTCGCTGCTTCATTAGTGTCTGAAGAGGTTCTTCACCAGGTTAGCTAAAACGCTGCTTTTTTTATCTGAACGTGTTAATCCAGCTGCCTAGTTTAATTGCAAGTTCTGGAGCGTATGTCAGATGAGATAAACACAGAATTTGCGCTTGTTTGTTAGCCAGCCAAAATTCTTTCAGGTACCGAATACGCAGCAGCAGCCAGAATGGGCGGCTCGACCGAGCTGAACATTGCCGAAATCTTCAACAAGACGGCCACGGGTCACGACCTGTTTGAAACGATCACGGCTGGTGACTGTGCCTGGATACTCAACAATGCGTTCCTCATCCTCACCATGCAGTCGGGCTTTGGACTGTTGGAGGCCGGATTCGTGTCCACCAAGAATATGGCCAACATCATGGTCAAGAATGTGGTCGATGTGTGCCTGGGTGAGTGGAGAGAGTTGGTGTTTTTGTGATTTTGGTAAAAAATTTGATGTGACGATGGCGTGGTCCACCATGGGGAATGTACGTCAAGTTTCTGGTTGTTTTTTTCTGCCAGACGGTGCACCAGCTCATCGTCAATCTTGCGGACCCATAAACTTGTGTGTAACGAAGGTGGGCGTGTGTCAAGAGTCGCCGAATTCTTGGCCGCCCCTGAGTTTGGTGGTTATTGGATTGCACTGGCGTGAACTGGATTTCCATCATTTAATGAAAGAAACTTTCTCGATTCGAGAGTCTTCCGAATCACTCCACGGTGCAATCAGTTTTGCTTCGGAGATATGAGGTCAAAATGGGTTGTGAGGTCGGTGTTTTTGTCGCTTTCGTAAAGTTGTCAGGGGCCGGGCAAGAAGCGTCACCGGAAAACAATTGCTTGTTTGCACGACTCAAGTTTTAAATGTTTTATATGCCTCGATTCTAACCCCGCGTTCAGCACACATTGGAAATGAGACGTTTATCGTAATTGTGCCGGATTCTGGAAATACCAACCACAATGCCTATATACACACACACTAAGACATACGACACCAAGTGATACGTGTAACCAGTCACAGCTGAAATAAGACTGCAGCAAAAACAAGAAAAGAACTTCTTGCACCCGCTTTGGTCGTGCGGGACACTATATTTGAAACAAGATTGCCCATAACTCCCCAGTTTCCAAGCCCTAATCCTCTATTCGACGATCCTCCGTCAGGTTTGCGGGGACAATCTTGATGTTTCGGCATGTGGTTGGATTAGGCTGAGCCTTGCACATGTTACGTTCAGGCTTTAGCCTGGGGCTCAGCACTGGTCAACCGGTTGGCCCCATATACATACCTAAACGCCGTATCACATTCAGGTTTTGTTTTCAGGCTTAGGGTTAGGCTTAGGCTTCCCACTTAGGCTTTGGTTTGGGCTTAGGCCTAGGCCTATACTTTTAAACCACCCCACATTGAGCGACACTGGTCCATCTTCCTCACTTGGAAAACTTGGAAACCAATCGATCTGAAACCAGTTTTGCTATACACGCGCAAACCAAATTAATCTTCATTCTGCGCCGTGATAGTGATGGTGTGGTGTTGTGTAGCTTCAGTACGTGATCAAAATGTCAAAATTTTCGCAAATTATGTCTTCGCGTGCTCACCAAACGGAGCACTATGGTGTTGTTTTTCACTGCATGAAAACTTGCTGTTGAGTTTTAGGCACTTGCGCACATTGAACTGTATTTGCCGCGTGTCTAATTTTGAATTTGCCTGTTGTTGTTCATTGATATGTTCCGTTTCAATACAGGCTCGAAACATAAAACTTATCGTTTTGTGAATGTCTCTGGGTAACAAGCTGGGTAAGATACTAGGTACGGAACGCTTAAGTTGGGCAAAAAACGTTTTTTTTCTTCAAAAAACGCCCAGATGCACAAAACATGCTCCAAAAAGTTTGAAAAAGTGCGTTTTAGGAAGAAAGAATGACTAAAAAAGGTAATTCTGTGTGTTATAAGGCGAAATAAACGTGTTGCTACCCTTTTCTGGCAAGTTGCAAACATTCTGACTTGGACCATATCCTCCTGACCATGAAAATCAAACTCCGTTTATCGACGTATCTAAACAAAGCAAAAATTGGTCGGATATTTTTTTGCAAAATATTACCGGAGTTTTCCACTTAAAGCCCCGGGGGCTCTATGCGGAAATTGGTGGAAAATGGACCCTCCGACCAGAAAGAAAAAATCCAATTAGAGCCCCCGGGGGCTTTAAGTGGAAACGTTTCCACTTACAGCCCTCGGGGGCTTTAAGCGGAAAACTGGGTGTTTTCATCGTTGTCAGTAGGGACACTTTAGGCTAGCACTTTGACATTCTGATACCATATTTCAAAATGATTGTGAGGATCTTCATCTAAACGTGGCAAAACGTTGGTAAAATAACAGAAAAGTGGGGTATTTTGGTCATTCTTACACTAGTTTGAACTATTTTGGCAACTTTACTGTTCGATGTAAAATCAATGGTCCGTAAAAAAATAAATCCAATTAGAGCCCCCGGGGGCTTTAAGTGGAAAATTTTCCACTTAGAGCCCCCGAGGGCTCTATTCGGGGGAGGCTTTAAGTGGAAAACTCCGGTAGACAAGAAAATTGATTTTCCTTGAAAATCAGGGTACTTTCATTGAAGAGTCAGTGAAGTCAAGGAAATTCAGGACTTAAAAACGAAAAAAACGAACAAGACATTTTTTAAAACCCTCGTTCTTTTCAATGAAAGCGCCGTCGTTTTTTTTGCCCAACCCTGGGCACAACATACTGTCACAGAACCTGTTCACCGGCAAGTATTGCACTTGTTTCAGCCACATTGTTATTCTGTTAACGTTTTTACAATTTCATTGCACTCATGGATCGACCTGGTCGGCATAATCGTTCGTTGTTCGCAAAGACCACTCACTGGTTGCGCACCAACAAGTTCTATCGAACCACTGAGTGTTTCGGATTGCGCTACAACACTGAGACTGACTACGATATCGAGGTAAGCTTTGCCCGTCGTTTTGTGAATGGGGTTAAGTGCTAATAACCAGGTGTTAGACGTCATTTTGACTTGTGTGCCAGATTTGAATCAAGAATGCAGATAAAGTATGTAGACGCGTAATGTGGCTTCATTAATGTTTCGCTTTTCAGCTCATCGTTTGGCACGTACTGATCGTTGTGTTCACAGTCGCTTGCATCATCCACCTCAAGCTCACGCTGTCGGAGGCCTACGGCAGTCCGACTAGCATTCGCACGTCATTCGCGCTCTCGAAAGCCGATCATTACACTCCGCTTAATCGCGTCACATTCTGTACGTGGAATCTCTACGGCGGTGCCACGAATCAAAAGGACGACCAAGCCATCGACGTGCTGTTAATTGGAGAATATTTTTCTCGGTCGCATTACGTACGATCCTGGGCCAAACTGTCCAATGAGTCCGAGCAGATCGAGCCGCGACCGCCGACTGTCGCCAAAATGTTTCCGCTGCATTCATTTCAATGTGCACTCAAGTTGATCCGCGAAAATCGTTTCAGTGAACTGCAGAACGAATGCTTTCATTTGGATTTATTCGATGCCGTTGTTATGAAATTGATGCTGCGGCGCTTCATGCAAATCGTGCATCACTTCGAAAAACCAACGCTTGAAGCACCGGATAGGGAAGGTGCGGTCACTTTTGATCAATGGGTGAACAATGCTGACTACCTCGTGCGACAGCAACTTCTCAATACAAGCACGATCCCGTACTCACCGTCACAATTTTGGATTGACGCTTGGCTCCAGCGACGACAGTTTGTTTGGCTGAAATAAGTGTTTGTTTGATGAATGAAGAGTAGTCCTACGTACATCATCGTTGTTGGTTCAGGCTCTCAGCCCGATTGCAACCGTCGGAGGGTTTGCCTGAACAACTCCTGGAGATTGCCATGGTTTGCTTTTGTGGCTATAACATTTCTGTTTAATGGACATATTGAGGACTCGGATCTCCGGCCTCCCAACCACATGGCGGGAAACCCGAAGACTTATGGTGGGGAAATGTCCCACTTCGCCAAAATCAAATTTCGATTTTTTGACAGAATGCACGGATTGTCTCAGGGTTTGGCCTAAGCCTAACAAAGAGCCTGAACCCAAGCCTAAGCCAGAGATAAGGGAAAGTCAAATTTCAGGCTGTTAGGATTTCAAAGTGCCCCCGCTAAAAGTCTTACGGTTTCCCAAAAGGCCTCCCAACCGGTCAGGCGCTCTACCAACTGAGCTGCGGGAACGAGTCCAGCAGCTAAATTAAAGACCTCATTAACCGAACAATACGATAAGGGTTTTTTCGAAAATACCTCTTAATGTAAAATTTTTTAAAAAATGTTATTGGATCACAGGTGTTTATTTTTAAAACGTTGCCCAGTGTGAGCTGAAATTGTCCAAAAACGGCCTTTCTCCAGATATAAAATTGGGACTTTTTCTTGTGGACCGCCCTATTTTTTTTGCAAAATCCGCATGTGCTTACTGCAGTCGTTTAGCCCGACAGCAGTGCTTGATTCTTGTGCAGTTTTTCCCACCAATGCCTCGAACTTCCGGGGGTGTGGTAAGTGGAATAATAAGATAATCACAGCCATGTGGATTTCAGAACGTCAATCACAAAGCAGAGTGCACCAAGTTTGATGAGGAAGTGCTCAGTGAAGCGAGCAAAAAGGCGTTCGCACCGCTGGTCAACATCGTTCACTCTTTGCCCTGTTTCTACAACTTGGAAGATATAGATGCCGATTCTCTCTTCCGTGCAGCTTTTCAACACACGACCGCTAACGTGTTCAGTCAAGCCGAACAAACTGCAAATTACTTCCACGGTCAATCTGGAAACACTTCAAGCCTCGGTGCGCAATAATTTGTTCGGACCTCACAAACACTTTAATCCGACCTCCAGACCGTTTTATTTTAGATTCGCCAACATCAACTAGATATGTGTGGTCTCCACCTGAACGCGGCTGCGTGCTTGACACTCCCTCGGATGAAAACATTGCATCTTTAGACGACTGCAGGTCTATTTGTGAAAATATTGACGGTTGGTGCAACTATTGTGCAACATTGATTGACTCCTTAAATTTAAGAACATCAACTCTCTCACAGGCTGTCGAACGGTTACGTATAGTTCTGCAGCAAGAAAATGTACTCCGTCGAAACTGGGGAAAATTCGACTTGACGCGAGCCAATTGACGATGTATCCGTGCCAACGCTTCACTGACTCTGTGCTGACGTACATTGTCCACAAACACAATGGTTTCTATTTCCTTCATTTGCACTACTTGTCGTGCCGAAGTTAAAATTTCAGCATCGTCGTTGGTATGGCAACGGGTCGACTTTTGTTCCCAGATGTTTGATTTTGTAACGGATGATGCCATCAAGGTGCAGTCCGTCGACGACTGCCTACAGATCTGTATCGAACCGTATCGTAAGTTGATGTTCGCCTTTTCTCAATACGCAACTTGTCCAGTGAAATTTGTTCGGGAAGGTGCACACAGTGTAGCATCTCTCCGGGAAAATTTGGCCCCGGTTTGCCGCATTCCCTAAAATAGCGCCCCCCCCTCCCAAAATGCAGCGGCCTAAATGGCCCCAGTGAAAAATAGAACCCCCAACTTGAAGTGCCTGTATTGGGCGGTTGTAAAGCCAGGTGATTGTGCCCTGCACCTGTTTACAACGTTCGTCGGTGAGTATGCGACACTTTGAAGCCTTATGGTGAAGATTTATGCCTGACATCACTCTATTAGTAAAACTCTCACGTAAGTCATTTTAGGGGCAATTTTGGGAACATTTTTTCAGAGTTTGAGCAACGAAAAACTACAGTACCAAACAAATGGAGCCTCCAAAATAAGGTCAGTGAGAAAATACAGCCCCCTTGTGTTTTAGGGAATGTGGTAGTCCGAAGGGCAATTGTTTCTGAGAGTAATTTTCGAACAATTTGAACGTTTGCTTGAACAAACATTTGCGTGAAAATTCTAACGAACGAGGTTTTTTGAAATTCGCTCGTTAAGCTTCATACCGATTGCCTTATTTGCTTTCAGCTGGTGTTCGTTGCATTGGCGTGGTCTTTGATACTGGTGGCAACATCTGTTTTACAATTCCTGCAACTGTTTCCCGAGAAGGTCTTTGCCCAAATTCGACCAATACTGATGAAAGTTATCAAGTTTTCCTTGCCGTCGAGGAGTCGGCAGCAAACCAAAACGCCTCTGATATCGAACGACGCACTGACGATTCACAAACCGCTGATCAAGAAAACTCCCAAGGTATCGGATAAAACATGTGCACAGTTCGCTGTTGCACGGTTCCAGATTTAGCGAACTTTAATTTGACCAGGTCAAAGTTCAACAGATGAGAAGGGATTTTTTAAGATGTCCAGCTGTTGCGATTGATCAAACGTTCGTTAGATGCAATGGATGAACTGTATGACGTCGCGCTGAAACACTTGACTATCGAAGACGTGAAAACGCTCTACTTATTAACCTACTGGCAGTACATAACAATTTCGCACGAATTTGAATCACCTGCGGGTCTGTGTAACTTTGTTGTTTTATAAACTGCGTCGCCGTCCCCTTTTAAAATATTGAGCGGTTTTCTGCTAGGTTCGCGGTATACCTTATGGGGGCAACAGAAGCCTACGTAGATGCGACTCTACTTTGGAAGCTGAGACCAACGAAATGATTGTTTTATGATCAACAACACACGTGCTACTCGTGGAGGCTATTTCCATAACAACTGAGGACTTGATGGTCGATATCAAATTTGGTGATCGGATCGGATCTGACTCGGTAGTCAGATCACATTGATGTGATCGGATGTGACTAGGTAGTCACACTGATGTGATGTGACTTGGTAGACCGATCAC
>JASAMV010007574.1:0-71809 GCA_030248065.1 Rhynchonema sp. JSB1_4
CGCATTGTCGACTCTGGGCGTCACCTCAGCCCTAATGTCAAATTCATACATCGTATTTCTCTCGACTTGAGTTGACCACCAGAATCACCGATTTGCGTTGACGACCGAACAATCAGTCAAAACGTATCGACGGTAAAATTTTTCGTGTCGTGAGCCCACTGACCATCTCAAAACAACTATACAGAAATTTTTGTTGTGCGTGCACAAAAAAGTCACGAGTCCGCAATAAAAACCGTATGTACCTGGTGCCCCAGCGGCGGCCGGTCCGTAGACATCGGTTGGGCGATTGTTCTTGCCGAAGCATTTGCACACTATGCACACAACGATGAGCACAAATACGAGCACGGCGACCGATGCCAGTAGAAGCGTGGTGGTCTTGTCCATGCCACTCACCTTGCCGGGCGGTGCCGTCTGCAAAATTGATTCATCATAAACATGAAATCGTTACATGTTTGGTGAAATAATCTATTTGGAACTAGCAAATACGTGATTTTTCATGTCCACGTGGCGTTAAACACGGTTCTGCGCTCCATGTAGCCGGCATATACTAAACTTCAGGCACCAGAGATTTTTCACTATAAATGATAAACCGAAGTGAAACAATAGTCGCACCGGAGCAGGCGTGGTGACCGGTGGTGCTGGTGTTTGTCGTTGTGTTGTGGTCGTAGGTGGTGGCAGTGGTGGAGGGGTGGGTGGAGCGTACGGGGTTGTTCGTCCTGAATACATCAATGATTATGATCTGATAAGGTTACTACGACAATGACACCACTACATGGCGGCCGCGTCGTTTGAATTTGAAGTCCAACCACCAATATAATTTGTGACAATTTCGTCACAGATAGAGTGAGTGGCCCTTCACGTTCAATGCCGCATTTATCTGAGCCATTGGATGTAGTGGCAACACTGTCGTTCATTAGATTGAGTGACAGTAAGCTACACAGATTTACAGGTGTGGTTATTGGTTAGTAGTACAGCTACTGATGTACTGTATGTAGAGAGTTACAATTGTGTCTTGTGAACGCACAGACGTTAGGTACACAAGTATACGTTGGACATTCATAAGAACGTAAAAGAAATTCGAGAATCAAAAAAATGAGGGCTGGAGCCAGGCGGACGGATATAGGCAAAGCACAGCGGTGACGAACTGAAATGCGTTGAAACTGAGAGGGGCAGGGGGCTGCTGTAAAGAAGGTGGAGTTCGGGCGTGTCGAGGTGCTGTGAAACATCAGATCGCTGCATGTGCGAAGCGTTGATGTGCAGTGAAGACGACGCTGGACCACCGGTAACAAGGGCGGACAGACGGCATTCCAACTGAAGACGCTACGGATGCATCTAATCGTGATTTGTTTGCGTGTTTGTTGACCGACCATGCCAAAGTGCAGCTACTGTATTTGTTCAACCATGAATATTCGCTGGGCGCAACTGTTCAGTCATTCAATTAAGGTGCATTCACAATCACACGCATTTAAACTGAATATGGTAATGGTATGTGCATGAAAGATGATCTGTTGAAATCATAAAGTTGATGCACGCACACACTCACAGCACGTCACTATATTAGCACGCAGTGCATAAGTACAAACGTGGACAGATTGTGTTTGTGTGTTCAGAATGTGGTTGTGGTGTAAAGCAGGAAGCACGAGAAGCTTTTCTTACTCAAAAGCATGACTGGGAAATTACTTGTCCATGTGTATGTAAAGCGTGTGACTTACGAAATTACAGCTGACCGGTGGAGCTATAATGCCTAGAGAAGAACAACACTCCGTGTGGGACAAACTTGTGGTCGTCGACGGTGTTGTTGTTGTTGTTGTTGATGATGATGTTGTTGTGGTGGGTGTCGTTGTTGTAGATGTTGTTGTAGTGCTACTAGTGGTGGTGCTTGTGGTTGTGGTAGGTGTTGTAGTGCTTGTGGTAGTGGTAGAAGGAGCAGTGGTGGTCGTACTTGTGGTTGTTGTTGTCGAAGTTGTTGTTGGTGTTGTTGTAGTAGACGTCGTTGTCGTAGTGGGTGTTGTGGTGGTGGTAGGTGTTGTTGTTGTTGTTGTTGTCGTCGTGGTCGAGGTAGTGGTACTGGGGGTAGTGGTGGTAGTGGTAGTACGCTCACTTGTTGTGGTCGTGGTCGGCGGCCAGTGGTATCCGGGCTCGGTGCTCAGATCGTAGCGACTATCTGGCGGTCCCGGACCCCATCGTGTGCTGCCCGGACCATACGCACCATCACCGCTGCCCGTGTAGAGCTCGTCAGGGTGCGTGTACTCGGGCCAGTACGGATGCACCACCGGCTGATCGGGATGGTGCGGTAAGGCGGGCGTGATCAGATCTGCAGATAGAGAAGATGCCTACCAAAGTGTGTTGGAATCAACCAAGCTTTTTGGCTTGCTGCTCTGCTTCACGGCTGCCTGCCACACGCCTGTATGCATACCAATATCAAGCAGCTATGCTTCTATGGAACTGACCCTCCGCAAGAGAGTGCCTGTCCAGGAACGCACACCCGTTGAAACATCAGACAAAGCAGGCCATTACGTGCAGACAATGCTCTTACAGTTGTAATGTTTCATGCGGGTGTTTGTTCAGAGTACAGACATCCTGTAGAGAGACGATCGAAGAAATCGAAAGCAGGGTTCCTGGGATTGAGACCATGTCCATGCAACCGTGAAAGGACATGTTGTTTTTCGTGTCGACACTTTTAATGCAAGCGTGTGTGTGTGTGTGTGTGTTTTGGACGACTTGCAGACACGCTATATAGAAGCATGAAGCATGCACCTGCTGCTTGTTCATAGACATACGTGTTTGTGATGTTCAACACAGCGCGAGCGGGAGGCCAAACCGTGAAGCTGTCAGCAGCCAAGAAACTGAGAAGTTTTCAACAACATCGACTTGTGGCAAATTAAAAAAACGATATCAATAAATGACATTATGCAGTCGGCCTACCCATTGGATTCGAATCCGGTACCGGTGTACAACCGTCATCAGATGGGGGCTCACAGCCGGAGCCCTCCACGGTCAAGAGGTCAGAGTTGTCGACCATGGGGGTGCCCTGAAACACAAGATGATTTTTTCGACGGCTGAAACAATTTGAGCCGCGCACCGACGACAAAATATGAAAAAAGCGGGTGGAGGGTGGCGAGCGTGTTACAAAACTGTCTTTAGTAAGCACAATGAATGGTAAACAGGCTATCATAATCCACACATACGGCCATCATGCGTTTGCTTACTCCATCCGAGGGCCACGTGTCGCCTTCATCACCGTCGAAGTAGGACGACGATCGATCGTGTTCATTTAAATCATCGTCGACAAAAGTCGATTTCGCGGCGTCTGACGCCCCCGTGGCGTCATTAACGATGCTGACGTCACCGAGCAGTCGAATTTGCGGATGCTTGTTGGCAGCCTGATCCAGCACATAGAGTCCATTGAAGTATACCCCGCTTATGATGCCTTCATAGGTCCTTTCCAGCTGATCGCTGTTTTTCGACGATTTCTCGCCGGATCGTCTAATTGTTCGCTGGACGGGCGGTTCGATGTGGTGATCACGAATGTGAACGGATCGCGGCCAACGCGATCCACTTCGTGAGGTGTCAGGTGACGACCGGTCGTCGTTGCGGTTGGGCAGTTTCGGCTGACGACCGCCGATTATGATCGATTGGTGTTGATTGAGCGTCGTTTGTTGAATGCCTGCAGTGAACACGAATGAAATAGATTAGATCGAATTATACGATGAAGGATACGCGAAAAAAAATGAAACATCTGTCGAACCGGCAGGCGCATAGAATCGTGTCGGCAGATTGTCCAACTGGAGCGTGGCATTGGCGTCGTGCCGTATGAACCTGATCGTATGATATCGATTGTCGTCGACACGAATGCGAGTTTCGGCCAATTGGTGATCGGTGGTGCCCAGATTGTACGTCACCGTTACGTAGCCGTCGCGCTGGAAATGGCGTCTGATGAAAAGCTGAGGTTTCCTTAGCACCAGAAGCAAGCAAACGGCAAATGACCGACATTATTGCTCAAAAATTTTCGCAAAATGAAGATCGTGGCGCAGGGTATGTTGGAGAATTTCCCATGTTGATACATGCGTAGTGCAAGAATAGTTTTGACATGTTCTTTCTCAGACGACCTTCTGGTGTGCGAACAATTCAGATTTTTCTTGAAGAACAGGAGTGGAATTTTTTCAATAAATTCGTGCAAATGATGAAGCGTTTTGCCTTATAAAAACCTTTTCCAACATGAACTTTGGAAGGGCACCCGGGAATACAAACAGGCAGGGCTCCAAAAGCAAAACAGTATGCAGGAAATGTGCTTGCACTCACCAACTGCACGGCCAGCATATCACCCTCAACCGAGCTCTGTACGTACAGCAGCGTGGATTCGGATCGCGATGTACGAAATCCGACGGCTAATCGGTCAGATTCGGTGCTTTGACGCTCGAGGTCACCAAACTGGTAGACGATCAACGCCGGTTTGGGACCGAGCTTGAATGTCGTCGCCTCTGTAACATTTTCACAATCTGAGGTTGCAACAACGACAAAAATTTGTTGGCGAGTTACAGAATGTGTGCATCTACAAAATGTAACATGTTCTGTGAGAAAGTGACATTTGATGTGAATTCGGTGCAAAAGCTGACCTAAATTGACAGGGTAATACATATGTATAATATGGAGGTGTAATGTGGACACACAGCACAGTGTAATAAGTATTGTCGGTTGTCATGTTGTGTAACTTACGCAGTTGGCATTTATCGCCAGTGTAGGTCGTCATTGAACAATCACAACTGACGTTCGACCACTGTTGTTCACATTGACCTGAGTTGAGGCACGCACTCGGCTGGCACATGATCGTGGGACCTGTCAATGTAACTTGTAACTGTAACATGTAATTGGTGGAATGTGTAATTCAAACATTATGCGTGTGTAACCTGAGCATTTAGTTTCGAGTCCGCTCTGTTGCGACGAATCTTTGAGCAAATCGACCCTGTGTAATCCTATCTCCAACGACGCCACACATCCTCGATAGCCATGTTTGGAGTAGACCGCACGCGGTAATCTACCGTAATCGTGCGGCTCGACCCCGCCGAACATGGCAGCACCGTGCAGATTGAGTTGTGTGCTACGACCAGCTGTAATCAAGTGTAATGTGAATGTAAGTGATTTGTAATCTGTAATGTTACATGGATCGTCGCGAACGTTTAACTCAATTCCATGAATGAAAGGGCGCCAGTGCCTTGACTTTCGCACTACACAAATGTTACAACTTTCATGTGTATAGCCTGGCATATAAACTGATGTTTCACATGTTATAAGAACAACGCTTTCTCCCACAACACACGCACCTTTGACCCTATACTTTGTCAGCTGATCATCGACAATGAGCACATGTGTGGTTTGATGTCGTTGTGCGACCATGACCACGTGCCATTGGAAGTCATTCAACGGCTTGTTCACGGCCGACATGAGCGACTCAGGTCCGTCACCCGCATCGAATACGTATCGCACTCGACCTTCATACAGCTCGATGGCGATAAAGTCACGTGACTGATGCTGGTGTGATGTTTCACGATGCCTTAACGTTCTTGAAGACTGTTCGACGATCCGACTGCCCCCATCGACGTAGAGCAGGAGTCCGTTGCGTTCCAACGTACGAAAGTGAAAGAATACCCGTATTGGCTGCGATCTGGCCGATAGACCAAAGTGGGACTGCACTCGGCCCGATAAACGGGCGAACGAATGCGCACTGGCCAAAGTGTACACGCGCTCGCGGAGCAGTCTGCAACAAAGGACGGGATATCTATGAAAGGGAAGTCAAAAAAGATGGCCCAAAGTTAACGCAGTTGAACCAGAATGTTAGAACCGACGCTTTTGTTAGAGAAAAAAGGTATTCTATTCGACTATGTGTACCATCAAGGGATTGAAGCTCGGGGTAGGATAGCAACTGAAATCAAAGCCACACGCAATGAAACAGGACACAAACGAATCTGTGATGGACACATCCTGCGACATTATTTCCGGAAAATCAGCCAATCAATAGCAATATGACATAAACAGCATGCAGAGCTCAATGAAGAATAGAAATCCGTAATCACAACAACAATAAATGAGTCTACTCATACTAGTGACATTGGTTATGCGATCTGAAGAGTATAGCATTCTCAGTATCTCCGGCGGCTCTAGTTCCGCCCACTGCCCATACCTGTGCGAGCCGAATTTGGCAGTGACGTTCAGTATGCCGGCCTGCTTTGGCGCGCCCGCCTGAATCTGTGACGCGGCCAGAGCGAACACGTCAAGGCCTGCAGAATAATGTGATATCGAATAATCTGATTTAAAAAAAACAAGAATCGTGGCTGAAAGACAACCTCTGAAATGACCAGACCGTTCAGTGTGAAGGATGACAGTTCCCCGATGAATCCAGGAGAGTTCGGCAGCTGCGGGTGACCTTGAGACCACATGTGACCATTGGATGAGCTCAGGTCACGTGACTGACCCGCCCAGTAGCTGTCGTAGGACATCGTGTATTGACGTTGACTGTTGAGACGCTCTGTAACGACGACCTGCTACATTTCCGTCGTGCCTAATGGTGAACCGCACCATAGTCCTTTCTCAGCATGAGCTCATGGTCCGGGAAAATGCGCCCTGGAAGTGACGTGTTAACGCTAACCTATAACTCACTTGGGACCGTGTCGCACAGCACATTCCATACGATTTCTATAAATAACGTAAAAACGGCTCCAAGTGTCACTTACGCGGAATGTCGTCCCATATCCCGTCAAGAAACAACCAGACTTTGTCTCCTCGTCGCTTCACTCGCGCCACATGCCATTGTCCGTTGGCCAAACCCTCGCCCCACGTGAAATACTGAAATAGTTGGTTGGCTTCAGGTGACCTCTCTGTGAGTTTCGAAATATTAATGAAAAAATAAGACCGAAACACAACTTTTTAAAATCGTTATTTTGATATAACTTTTCATACGAAATCGTTTGAATTCCACAAATTCAAATTCGCACCTGTTCTGTGAGACCGAAATTCAATCTCAACTGCAGCCGTTCGCTGCGTAGCACCAATTCCAAGAAGTCCTGCTTGTTGCGGGCGGATGTTGCGACAAGCACACCGGACGACGTATGCGTTTTGAACTTGATCTGCAAGAACAATGAACTGATGTGTCAATGCCTTTAAAGGGTGTGTCGGACGCCTGCATATTTGTTCGTGTTCACACTGTATAGGAGTGCCTTTGACATCCTGTACAAACCTGCAAATCTTCGGCCTCCGCACGAAACGTGTAGGGCAGCTCAATGTTCAGCCATTGCTTCTCGGTCTCATACAACATCACAACTTGCTCTGCAATGTTTCAATCACATTTATCAAGACAATGTTACAGCGTGGCCCAAAAGTGCTACAGACACCGACCATCCTGACAAGAGGCGCCACCCAACGGCCCACCCAGTGCGCAGTCACAACGTACGCGATGCCAGCCTTCTTTGCAGATGCCGCCGTTTTGACATGACAACGGTTCGCAGTGCGCGTCATTCGGCATACAACTGGATTAATTTATGATTTTTTTGCAAAATTTAGTCATGTTTAAATTTTTTTTTGGACATTCTACCCCATTTCGATTCCGATGGCGTTGCGTTGCGCCAGATGTTTCACCATCTCGACCGTAATGCCGTTCAGGCTCAGTTGACTGATACAGCCTGCAACATTTAACAAGATGTTCGGCAAATCAAGCAACATTATTTGATCAAGAGCCACTTTCTGGCCACCCTTTAAAAGCAACGCACCAATGAATCCCTTCTGCAACGCCACACTCCACACGCTGGGTGATATGGCTGTGAGCATCTTTAAGTCAGACCAGTCCATGCCCCCAACAAACATCACACCCCCGAGGTCGAGACTGGCTGCGGTGCCCGGGGTCGCAAAGTCGGTGCCCATTCCGTCCACTGTCACCTGACAAACATGATGTTTCATTATTTGGAGCGCAATCCCTGATGATCAGGAAACCTATCCAACAACTGACCCTGCCCGAGCGTTCGTGTCTGACCACGGTGACGTCATGCCACAGACCGTCGTTCAGCGTTAGACTGCTCGCCTGTGATGTTTCAATGGATACGTGTTAGAGCTGCGATACATGAGGAACGCTACATGCACATACACACGTAGTAACCACCCTGTTTCAACGCTAGAAACTGGCAGTTGGAAGGGTAGGCAAAACTTTCCGGACAAAATCATGTCAAATATTTTCCCCAAAACATGCGTGATATAGTGAGCTGACAACATGCTCAGGATTTGTGACTTTTCCGATTCATGACTGAAACCATCTGCATTAAGATCGTTTCGAAAAAAATTATCGTGGCTGAGAAACATCCCCTCTTCCATTTGTTTGCCGGTTGAGATTAGCTGCTCTACCCATTCTCCATTGTGGTTTTCTCAACCATAAATCGGCCTCCCCTCCTTGCCGCACCTGCAGCCTCAAAGTGCCCGATCCCAAATTGATGACGAAGAACAAATGTCCATCGAGCATTTCGAACGCGCAAAAATCCGAATCTGATTTGGCGCCCGAATTGTACATGAGCAAACCGTCTGGCTCGTTGGTGCGAAGTTTGAAACCTGCAATTTTAATGAAACATTACCTGGCCATCAGTGAGTTACAGCTTAGTGTTTTAAAAGTGTGTTGTCATCGCCATAAAATCGCTCGAAGGCTTGAACTTCAAGCACAACATCGTCGTATCATTCAAAATCTGCACCCAACTCACTCATACTGCCAGCACTGCTCGCAATCCAACTGTCCATCCTGAGATGAGCCTGACTGGTGAGAAATCCTAATGGTTCGGGTGCGGCGGCATCCCGGCACGAGAACACAACGTTGCCGTGGGCTTGGATCATCGACCGATCGATGCCGCGTTTGGCCTCGGTCAGAAAATCGAGGTAGTAGCCGCGATGGCCGACTTGGTAGCGGATCTGTGGACAAGTGTCATTGACAAGTGAGTGCAAGAAGGACAACTAGCAGCTCCGATAACTATTTTCGACTTAAAAATTTCCCCACAAATCAATGTGAATCGTTTTGCGCTTGACACGCCCACACCTTGCTCATGCATCCAACGAATTTCTTGGCTTGCAGTCTGGCTGGCATCATTTTCTCAGGCACGCCACCGACGTATGCGAACATGTTGCTGAGCCAAACACGGTTGTTCAGTTCTTGTCTGATGTCACTGTACGTGCCGTCCACTGCCAACGTTAGCTGAAACATTTTGACATGTTATGCCCGGGGTGAAAGTGTGTTGGTCAAGTCTATGTAGTTTTCATGCAAATGAACAATTTGGGAACTCCGTTATCAGGGTTTTAGCAGCAACGAGTACTTTTCATCTTTTGGACACTCATTGTTGCACTATAAGCGCTTCTTCACACATGCACGCATGCATTCGACAAACTAATATGGGCGTTTATTTTGGTAAGGGCATGC
Source organism: Rhynchonema sp. JSB1_4 (assembly GCA_030248065.1). Classification (NCBI taxonomy): domain Eukaryota; kingdom Metazoa; phylum Nematoda; class Chromadorea; order Monhysterida; family Xyalidae; genus Rhynchonema; species Rhynchonema sp. JSB1_4. Next base: position 9,440 of record JASAMV010007574.1, read on the forward strand.
ACACTCGCCCAATGGGATATCGACACACAGCAACAAAGTCTCGAAAACTTACTTCCGCGCGTTGGGGTACGGATCTCTGCAAAGAAGCTACTGGTATCGAATGAATCATGACCCCCTCGTTTTCGTACAACGTCGTATATTTATGGGAGTTCATATGTTCTTGTGCGGCTAAAAATAGGGACAATCGAACTAAATACAGCTACTGTATACAGTATACTTTATGATGGACTGACCCGGTCATTTATAGTATGATTGGGCTGAAAAATCCGAAACAAAATTTTGTGCCCAAAGGTAAATGTAAGAATCTCGCTGATTCCTGAACTTTTTACAAAAAAGGCCGGGAGGTAGAATGTGCGGCGGAATTTTCCGGACATGTAGACAAGGTCATCAAACTCTAAACACTGCGTTGTTCCAATTCGGTTCGATCTGAATTGAGCCGAGATAGTCCTCGCGGTTAAACAGCTATTTGTGTGAAACATCAGCCAACCTACCATGTGCAATCGTCTGTGCACAGTTAGTGTGTGCCACTGTTCGTCATTGAACTGCAGACTGTTGCTGCGTTTGCCTGAACGTGACAGGAGCATCGGGATCACCTGCACCGACTTCACCCCGCCCCCGATCTCGGACGTCGCCACGACGGCGCCGTTATCAAGACAAACGTGCAGAAAGTCCTGTGATATTTCTGATGATCAATTTCGTTACTTTTGGTAAGTTGTTTCAGATTTCGGTGGCTTTTCCAGAGAATCCCAAGACATTTTCTGGTGTGTCACACCTGTTGCGGAATGGTTAGCCATACTGTTATCCAACGAAACCAACATTCACATAATTGAAACCGTCGTACCCCATTGCCTCCCGCATAGAACAGCAGCGCGCGATTTACTTTGGTCTTGAACGCAAGTGTGATGTTCTCTTCCCTTGACAGCGCCCCATTGCCCGAATTGTTGAAGTTGTACGAGAGATATTCGTTGCCGAAGAATGACACCTTGTCCGACGGTTTCTCTGCAAATTCGTGGCTTAGAATACACTACAGATATTGATACAATGAAGAAGGATAATTGTGAGGTAAGAGCAAACTTTAGTGGTCTGTCTCAGTACGTCGAAACTATGGCCGGTATGCGCCTTGCTGGCATGGTCGGGAATGCGAAATGGGTTTGACCATATCTTGCGATTTCGTTGTCTCTGTTATTTTGACGCTTTAACAAATCACAGAGACGACGACATCGTCAGATATGGCCCAATCAATTTAGCATCCCCGACCATACCCGACGCGACCATGCCAGCAAAGTGCGTGTACCTGGCCTATGTATATGTATGTATGTAGATTTGGAGTTGCACGCACCAGAATCAAGTCCACCATTAGCACACAACACAGCAACAGCCTACGGGGGCTCAATCTATAATTAAGGTTGTCCGAGTGCACATGCAAGTGTGATCAGCTCGATGACAGGACTTCACGTCGAAGCATGTCCACCATGAGTGACCCCTGCCACCAACCAATATGACAATACGCTCCTTCGTAGTCCGTCTGCACACAATTGCACTTTGGTCCGTCATTGCTGCTGTAGCACATGCCGCCATTGGCGCAGAATCCGGCCGACGAACTACAGTAATCGTCGTCCGTGTGACGCACGCCCTGAAAATCAGGCAAGTGTTTTGTGCGCGAATTTGAAATGTGTTGAAAGTTGAACCCTGTGCACCGGGGCATCGTCAGAGCTTAGAACCCCCAAACCACAAAATGATGCATGATATTCTGCAGCCCACCTCTGAATCCAACATGTGCGGCGCGGTCACTCCATGTGGCAGTATCCTGTAGATCAAGTTGCGTACGCTGCCGGCAAAATGGGGCAGATGTTTGCTAAGCGGAGAGCTCAGTGCGATGTCGGAGAGCTCCTGGAATAAAAAATATGTTTGTGTGAGTTTTTGTCAAAAAATGGACTAAAATGTGGGCAAAATTCAGCACCTGCGGAATTCCGCCGACGTAAACGAACGAGTTCGATTCATATTTGCCGAAAACAAAATCGGTCTGTTGGAGCACTTTGACAACCTGAATGCAACGTCACGCGTGTGGTTAGGGGGCTAAAATTTTGAGCCTAAAGAATTTAGCCTGAAAATTTACCTGAGTTGCGTCCATCTGCAGTCTGATGTTCTCCCAGAATTGATTGAACGTGACTTTATGCCATTGGCCGTCCGAAACCAGCGGATCATCGACAATCAGAAGAGCTAATTCGGATTTTCTCCGATCGCGACCTTAGAAGAATCTCAGGTCACAATATTGAAAATTAGAGAAAGGGTGGAGCGTTTGGCACTGTGGGGCACGAGAAGTAGGTGGATAATGATTCTGAAATCGTGGTCCAGTTGTTTCCCCTCAAAATGCAATTCCACACACCAAGTCTGAATTTGATGACCAGTCTGCGATCCCTGACCGAAATCTCGTAAAAGTTGCCGAAAGTGGTCGCGTCGTCCGTGTACAGTATCAGGCCGTCGGTGGAGCGCGTTTTGAACTGAAACATGTCTCGTCTCATCATTGATTTATTTACCATTAATTTGGAATGGTTGAATTATGCAATTGTGATCTGAGCATGAAGCCGTGGTCAGCAAAATGGTCAATTGTTTCTTCCCAGGGGAACGAAAGCGCTGCTTGATCTAGGCTCAGGCCCTCAGGCACGGTCTTTTTTGAGAATAAACCTGACCAACTGAGCCTGAATCGGTGAGCCAAGACCGGAAGACCGCAGAATATGTACATACAAGATCATGTCTCAAGCAACACCGTCAAAGAGCAAGGAAGAAAGACCAACCTCAAAAGTGATCACATTTTCAAACGCATGGTACCACTTCGGATATCGCACAAAGGATCGTGGTGAGCCCTCCAACGTAAAGCCGTGTACTTGCTGCAGCAGCAGTGACAGGGTGGTAACTACACACGATAGTGTGAAACATCGCCGCATCAGTGTATCGTCCCCTGATCCTCCGGTGGGAGCCATGTTGGGACCTAGGCATTCAAATAGCTCCTACAGAGCATAGCAACCCTTTGTAACATTGGATGTGTCAGGTAACGTTTCTCATGTTGACCACTCGAGTGTTGTATTGATCGCCGAATTATGATATTGAAGTATTAGATAAATATTGTATTGCTGATAATGATTATTGTGCAGCATTTGGCATTTGTTGTCCAATTTCCTTATTGCAATGGACACCTCAGTGTCATAATCTGCAAAAACACAAATCAAGACAATAATATTTTAATGCGCAAATAAAGAGCATCCCTAACAATAACATATTAATTTTTTTCGCCCAAGCATTGGAAAAAGCATCTTAACGAGCACAGATATCCAAAAATAGAACGTACTTGGTGTCGTGCAGCAAAGAGTGACATGGAACACTGTCCAAGCTCTGTATGTTGAGACAGCACAGTATAGCTCTCCGGGGCTGCTTAGGGTTTGAAGAGGGTTCTCAAGCACGCCGAAGCGCAGGATTGCGCTCTTTGGCTCTTTCTGGTTGGCAAGCAACTTTGTCACGAAAAGCTTCGTCAAACTTTGCTTTGCTGGTATATGTAACTCTTAATGAAGCTGTGATTCGTAAGTTAGTCGCACACAATGTTCGGGACACTATAAAATGCGAACTTTATGTGTACATACCTATGTACGTTATACCTACAGCAGCTCCCGCATTGCTTAGCTTGTTCGCCGTAACGCTGAAATCTCTGCAAAGTATGGCACACGCATCTGTCTAGTTCATGCGCGCAGCTCTTGAGTGTGCTCGACATTTTGGGCTGCGAAGCGGCTTAAAGAAGAGCGCTGGGCTGCGCAGTATGCACTCTTGGCCTAAATCCTTGACCATGACCAAGATTATGTTGAAAGTGTTTCTTTGCCAAAGAAGGACGTCTTCTAGCTATGTACAACTGGACATGCCATAGCTGGTCAACGGGGTTGGCTAATAGGAAAGCGCACCTCCTTTATGTAAATGCACGTGTGTGGTTGCAATTGACAGAGCTTATGCATGAATGTGCTGTACGTGTACAGGAGTCAGTACCCTTCAAAGTATCCTGTGTTTGCTTCAATGCTGTTAGTACGGCCAACGGACGGACCAAACGATATAGTACTAAATCACAACGTTATTGTACACTCCAAATTTCAAAATAAATCTTACTAAGAAAAATTCGTTCATAACGTGTATAGTATGTAGTGAGACCAACACGCCCAATCGAAGAATAACGTGTCATGTCATACCAATTTAGACAGAGTAACAATCCAGCCATTGAAGTTCGCACAAGTGTGTGTGTTCCTAAAAAGAACGCTTTGTGCACAGCAATTGTCCTAAACTCCAAACTAAGCGCTATTTCTTTGACTATACTTTTCATCTAAATAGAACCCGGAAGGCCTGGTGTTCAGAAACCAATATTGAATGCTCAAACACAATCTTACTTCTTCTGGAACATAAAGGAGCTCGCACTTGAACAGTGCCTGTGGGGGCACTGACTGTTCGGGCGCGCAATAAAATCTGTTTGCTGATAGGCCATTTTGGAATACTTGTCCCGCCGGCGATCTTTGAAAATGATATGCTTCTCATGCCAATTGTTGGGGACTATTGGTCAACTGTTCTTGTGAATGACGAATTATACCCAAAATTTTTTTACAGTGCACGGTTTATGCCTTTCGGGTATCTCTTTCAAGCAGAAATACTCCGGCAGCAGTTTACGTTCCAAAAGCGTATGCTTAATATGTACATGAGCAGCTCAATGTTTCATTAAAATGAAGCACGATGTTACAATAACACTTGAAAATGCAATATTTCACGGAACCAGAGACTTTATGAGAAACAACGGTAATTTAACTTCATTCTGGGCCATTTCATAAATCAGAACTCATTTTAGATCTATGGGAGTCAGCTAAAACCAGCAATGACCAGGGTTGGATTAAAAAAATTTTTTATTATCGAACTTTTTTTAAAAAAAAAAAACTTTTTAAAATTTTTTTTAAAAATCACTTTTTTTTATTTCTTTTTGGCAATGGCCATGGCCAACCCTGGCAATGACACTACAGTACCAGCTGCAATTTTTGGCTGATTGAGGCCTGCGCCTGCAGAGCCTGCAGGCTCACGAGCCTGCGCAGGCTCAATGCAAAACATAGCAGCCTGCAGAGCCTGCAGGCTCGGCGCAGGCTTCGCAGGCCCAGTGTATAAGCGGTCGCAGGCGCAGGCTCATGAGCCTGCAGCGCCTGCAGGCTCTGCAGGCTCGGCGGATGCACAGCTACTTTTTGTGGTTTGTGATATGATTTTAATTCAGTTTTTCTCAGTTGTTTGAAGCATTTATACAACGTTCACGCTGAAAAAAACCAAAGCGTTGAAAGAATAAGCAATAAAACTGTCGATAAGGCCACATTTTATCCAGATTCACTGTTTAATAAGAAACAAGTTTCTTTTCGCGTTTTTTGTCAAGTTTCAGCAGAAAACTAAGAAAGGTAATCATGTACTAATAAAACATGCAACAAATATCCATATACTAATGGCTAAATACGAGATAATACGCACTCCGTCCATAAAAGGTACATGACTAAATGTCACAAAAACAAGCAAGCGCAGCTGTGCATCCGCCGAGCCTGCAGAGCCTGCAGGCGCTGCAGGCTCATGAGCCTGCGCCTGCGACCGCTTATACACTGAGCCTGCGAAGCCTGCGCCGAGCCTGCAGGCTCTGCAGGCTGCTATCTTTTGCATTGAGCCTGCGCAGGCTCTTGAGCCTGCAGGCGCTGCAGGCGCAGGCCTCAATCAGCCAAAAATTGCAGCTGGTACTGTATTTTGCACAATTTATCGCAGATATTGCGTAAGAGCGGTTGAACACAGTCTAAAACTAGACCAAATTGGCATGTTATGCTTCTGAACGCAGCTTGACTTTGACACACGGACCTCACACATGGGGCAGTGCCTGTGCATTGAGCGGAGCACGCAAAAAACATGATTTAATAAACACCTATATGCGTACGGACAACCACTATAGATTGCGAGTGTGACCAAGGGTGACCAAAAAATACCTTTCTCAAGTGGAGGGACGGACTGAAAGCAACATTTGAGCCCCGCCATGACATGGCATTACCTCCAAGATGGTTCGAGACGGGCACCTACAAAGTCAAGCTAACTCTTTAATAGCAGATATCAAACAGAGGGTGCCTTACGTCGGGCTTACTTACATTAATACAAAATGTTAGCAGGTCCGTCCGCTGGTATTTTAACACTCAAAATAAAATCGGTACCAAATGATTCAGCACGTACTGTACAATGCGAGAATGCATGCATAGGTTAAACTGGAGTACCCACGACAAAATTTTGATTCCGTGGCACAAGTACATAGTGAAGCCCCACGTGCAAATATTATCATTTCAATTGCAGCACTAACACACATACAACAAGCGTGTAAATACTCGCCAGAATGAATGAAACATTTGGGTGCGATTCACACACCATGCAAAATGGCACGAGGGGTCATGGCTGAGTCCAATTCACACACGGCTATGATACGAGATACAGTACATGGTACCTTATCCATGACAATTAAACTAATGGTTTAGGGCATACGTTTGGAGAACCGTGGCCCATAATGTCACTTGTGTGTGTCTACAGCAGTAGTACATAGTACTTTATTGACTTGGAATAAACACGTTTTCTATACCTCCTTGTTCATACTAGCGTTTGTGTACATATCGGTACATACTTGTCATGATCAGTTTGCAGCTATTGGGTAATGGCATGATGCTTTTGGGAGTTTCTACATCTCCAGACTAAACATCAGCGCTTAATTGAAGCTGACATTAAACACGCGGGTACCCGCCCCTGTCTCGCTTGATATTTACTGAGTCAACAATTTTGATCGCTTGCTTGCAAGATTAATCTGGCATCTGCTTTTCCGGCCAGATCAGAACTTTATGCAGGCCTGTTGGTATTAAATTCGTATGATTATAGGTACACGCCTGGCGGGTCATGGATCATTTTCGAACTGGAGGCTCATATTGCAATTTCTAAATTGCAGGGCCTTGATGATCATGAACAGAATAATTGCGTACATGCATTCTAGGAGTAGCCATTCAAGACAGCTGCAAAGAATTTGAAATATTTACAAACATGCGAATAGCAAACGGAACTGCAGACATCACGTATGGTAGGCACAACATTCAAAACGCTGCACCGGTGAAATACGTCAAGTTACATATCATGGTCAATGGTCACCATTCTCTACGTGCATTATGCATCTTTATGATGTCTATCAATTTTCAATTTTATGGTAACCAAACAAACAAACCCAATAAACAACAGATATGTATGCGGTACCTACTGTATAGTCCTGCTTATTAACGCACAAAACATTGGAGGCTACTCTCGCGAGACTCGTAATTTCCGCACATAAACATCGTAACCAGGATACTGAATCAGCTGGAAAATATGGATGATTTTTGTAACCATTGAACATTGAAAAAGCCTGAAATCCACCGGAAGCTTAGAACACCGTCGCATGTTGCACTCATGCGCTTATTTTTAGTCTCCTGCACCTGTTGCTAGAACTTGCCATTTTGTTCATCAGTGCGTACCCAGAGGCTATGTAATAAGTATGGTACATACACAATTTTGAAAGTAGCAAATTTAAGTATGTACAGTATGCAAGTAACGGAGGGCCTGAGACGGCAACCTACAAACAGAACAGAAAGTAGCAAACAAATTTCTCGCGCAGCACATTAATCGACGAACCAGCATTCCGCGACTTTTCAGGCCCGAAAGTTCAGGACCGATCTTTTCAGGCCCAGTTTTTCAGGCCTGGCCGATTCAGGCCTACCATATTTGACCCATAGGCTTAGGCTCCAGCCGGGCCTGAATCGGCCGGGCCTGAACCTGGGCCCCGGGACTGAACAGAAAGTGCAAAGCCTTTGGTCGCGACCGAACGGCGCCGTTTGTCGTCAAATAATCAACAAATTCTTCATGACGTTTAACTTAGGTACCAAAACTGTCTGTCAAAGCAGAGTTACCAACGCGGGTGTCTGCGACATCTTGGCACCCAAAAACCATTTAAAGCGGCCCCTAAACCATCTTCCTTGTGCCCCGCAGCACAATAGGCAGAAAATTGTGTGACGCCGTGGGTGCCTGGGGACGCTCGGGCCTCTAAAATTAGATTTGTGTTGCTCCCGCGTGCGTAGGCAGGCGTTCCCCATGTGATTATATGTGCGCTATGCTACTTGACTTGGTGACATGACCAATATGAAGATCATAATTTCTTCAATTTGAACTTTGTTATGGCACAGAGTGGTACCGTATCGCTGGAAACAGGCACACTGCCTCTGGTTTGCTCATGATAAGTTTCGGGTGCTTGAGCGTGTAGGAAGATATTGGGGTTGAGGAAGGCTCATTAAACACAACACAAGAAAGGGCTAACTTGCCCGCGCCTGTTCCCTCCAGCTTCGCAACAGGGCCGTCCAAATGCTTCGAAGACGTTCACACGCTTCTGACCTTAAGTCGTACTCTACATTGTAGTATATGTAGCTTCGGTTTGAAATATGAAAACCTGCTCGTTTGAAAGATCAATGCGAATCGAGCGTGAGTTCTTTGTGTCTAATGGAAAAGAAGCGAGACAGCAGCAAACAACAAACATGCTTGAGTGGGCGATATAAATTTTGATGAAAACAGGTCAAATATGAGGCAGCAAGGCATTGGCACAATAGGCCCAAGCGTATAGTACTCTCAAAAATCACTCAAGCGAGCCCTAATTCACAAACAAACCTGGCTAACCGAAATTGTCGTCTTCAAATCGACGCGAAAATGGGACAAAATAATCCAGCTGAAGATCTTTGGAACGGCCAAAGTGCAAAATTGTCATATGACCAAACCAAGCTTAATGAGCTTCGGAAAGCAATAAAATTTCGTCAAACTAAACCCACAATACATACAGTGTAGTTTACGCGAATGTAAATTTTGTCCCACGAACACTGGCAAATTTCTACATTTTGCATAACAGCAAACATATCCGACCAAAAAGGGTGGTAAACAGCTTCGAACTTTGCTCTGTTGTGGCTTGTGCTCAATTTCCACATGAATGCTTAACATGGGCTTCATATACGAACTTTAGTTCCTTCCTATCTTGTCCAATCATGTCCAGTGTGGAGCATAAAATATTGCCGGACGTTAGCAAGGATCAGCGAAACGCACTTTTAGGACACCCTGTGTCTACAGCTCAAGGTTGTAAGGTCACACATCTCACACACACGGGTCATGCGAGTCCGGGAGGAGGTTTGGAGAGGATCGGAAATAAATTTTAAATTTCGCTGTCAAAGTTTCGCAGCAGACAGCAACGCAAGACAGCGCCTAATCTTTGTTGAAATCTTGAAACTTAGTAGATTGGTAGGTTTTAAGTCTGCTATAGACGGTCCATGTTTTGGTATGTACTAGTACAAGTAGACCAGAGAAGGGTCCCATTGGTCATTTCAAATTCTCAAAGGCTACGTCCAAAGTTTATAAATTCAAACACGGAAAGCTACATTTACAGTAGACTTTCGAACAGCAAAGCGGGACAGTAAATCTCAGCCAAACAAGACAGTAGTACATACTGTACATTCCACCAGTCCGAGTCTTATGCATGAGATGAACAAGTACACGTGTGACCAACGTAGTCAAAACGCAACAAACGAACAACAACCGCCGCTCAGTTTTGAGGGATGCAGAAGTTTGAATTCTTAGGGCCAATTAGGATAACCTCCTGGCCCAATTTTCTAAAATGCCGGGCCCCAAAATCTGGACCCAGCAATAGGCAGTCACGGCGCATTATGATCTATTCCGCGAGAGGGGCATAAAGGGTCCTTTTGTTGCTTTTTTGGTCCGGGACCCCGAACGGACCAGACAAGATTTATAAGCACTCATTCAAAGTCGGCGATGGTGGTGGACTTGTTGCATTTGGGGGGGGGCGAAGGCCCGGATTGGCAAACCTTGATTACCCTGGTTGTATATTGAAGTTACAGCCTCTGCATTTACAGTAGGTCTGTGTGTGGTTGGTTTATGGACTGACGGATTGATAAACAACAAACCTGGAGTTTCTTTCATGCACGGCTCGCGCCACACTCAGCCCCCTTGTGACACTCAACTCAGTATGCAAGAGAGATCACATGTTCTTAAAATTCAGGGCCTCAAAACCGACTTCTCCGGCAGAGCATGTGCGTCTGGTTGTCTAATGTCTCCCCATGACAACTTCCAAGTATAACGCCATACAAGGGAGCATACAATTGTGCAGTAAATGAGCTCGGGCCTTAGTTGGTCTGTTGTACCGGCACACATTACCTTGGGGACATTTTCGGGACGCGACCCGGTCCATGTAAACATGACTACTTGACTGTTTAGCAGAGCATGTCAAGAACACCCACGTCGACATAGGACACTTTCTTTGACTCTTTTTGTGCGCTTCGAAAGTCTAAACTTTAATCATGCCGTTTAGATTACGGCTTGTCCTTCAAGTCATGAGCCTAAGCTCTTGGATCCGAGGATTTGCAATATGAGGGCGGCACCATTTGGGAGGACGCTCTATTTGTAGCAGATTTCCGTGAAAAAATGTCAGTGTTTCAAGTAAACTTCTGAAGCCCCAACCCGCCAACAAGTGCATACCGTTCCGCTGTCATGCACTGCCGAAAAATGTTGAGGAAGCATCATGTTATTGGGTACCATAGGGTACCATTTGGACTTAGGGTTTGCTTGTCCATAATTTCGACTTGGAAATTGAGGCCTGCGGGGCTTCGTGTTTGATGCCAGGGGTTAGGCTTGGGCACAGAGATTTCCAACTGGAAGACAGTACTGGACAAGAAATGCGACATTTGAAAAAACAGGGACCCCAATTACAAAATTTCCCAACTTTTATGTCTCATTGCAAACGCAACAAACTTAACGAATACGCGGGGCGGTGCGAGCAATTTCCTCCATAGGCATGCTTGAGGCTGGTTCCAGTAACTAAACGAAGGATTTTGTAATTTTCAAAAATGCTATTTTTGAAGTGGACCGGCGTGGCTCGCCGAGGTGTAGGTTTACGGTATTTTGGTACTAACTAATGTATCCTGGTCTGGGGAACGCACGCATGGTCTAAAAGTTACTTTGATTATGGAGTTTTATTTTGGTCAACCCTCAACGGTCGCATACTAATATTTTATAGTGCTGCTCTTGTTTTTGTTTTGCAGCTGAAAAACGATATTATTCATGATCAATTTAAAAAATAAATGCAGACAAACAACAACACGTTCGATTCTAGGTGCGGTTCAATATGAGACCATGGTCGTGTACCAGATTATATGCTGGAAAAATGGAAAAAGTTGCGGTTTATAGACGTATCTTGGTTAATGTGATGTTCAGTTTCAGAATAAAAAGACCTCTGCGAACATATTCCTATAAACAAAGCTGAAAGTCCATTCGAAGAACCTTAGGAAAAACGTCAATCTAAAGCCCGGAATAACGCAAGTCGGTTTCTTATCTAAATCCACCCCGAAACGACCCGTCCGTAAGACCATTAAAATCGGTAATGGCGAAAAATAAGACGCATGCACTTGGAAGCGCCCTTCCATTGCTATTTGGGAGTCGAAAGCATTATTTTGGGTTTCACAAGCCCAGCGAGTCTTTGCGTTTTCAGACACGTCAAGAGAGATATGGCATCAAGTTACTTTAGGATGAGCAGATGCACGCCCCGGTTCTGGAAAAGACACTGCACATCGTTGATGAGCTGCTGATGTATGTAATCCAACGCGACGGCGGTTCGGACAGAAACTGAACGCCTTGCACTCAGCTGGTGCATCAAATATGTATACTCGGATATATTATGCCAGCCATGAATGAAGAAAATCACGCGTACACGAAAGTAAACAGCAAACACGACGTAAATTTCACTCAAAATGGGAGCTAACAATACGGAAAATAACAGCTGAATTTACGTTATCTCGTTGATGGAAGCACATAGTGAGATCGTCCTGTGGAGAATCTTAATGACACTGCATGTTCTGAAAGCATCTTAATGGCGCGCGGAAGGGTAATAATGTTCTTATCAGACCATATACGGCATAAAAAGGTGTTCAAATAATGAAGATGAGGCAAATAAACATGAAACCATTGAGACAGGGGCATAGTCACAAAACGAGCGCCAAAGTACATACCTACTCTTCAGCCGGCCCATTTCGCATGCCCCAAAAGCAACAAGTAGACCACGGCTGGGGTCCTTTGCTCCACCAAGGCATATGTAGGTACAATGTGCATCCGTCGCTGCTTTATGGCCCAAAATGGCACCCCACATGACCTAAAAACTAGTGACCGACATGATACAAAGCTATAAGGAGCCACACACGCGCCTGCACTGAGTTTGTCATGGCGTGTGTGCTCATGCTAAGCTGTTGGGCTGACTAGTTGTGAACCAAAGGTACAAGACATACAGTAGGTAGTCATGCCTAAAGGCATTTGATGATTTTGGCTTTTTGGCGGAATTGCACCAGCCAACAGCGTGTCATGACTCATGAGTAATACCGTACACCAATTCTGCTTGCGCAAGTGATACAGGAAGGAAGAGGGTTATACTTTTTGGCAACACACTCTGGCACCCACAGCACATGCAAACGGCTGCACGCGTTTTTGTTCGCTTATTTTTCTTTTCGAAAGAGTAAACCAATCAATTTCGAGCTTGCCGCGTTTTGGACACACACATCGGGTCTTTTCGGCTGCCCAAATCCTGCTATGTTGATGCTCTAACTTTTGTTTCTTGAGTCCCATAGAATCAGAGATTATAAAAAGATGACTCATGGTACTAAATAATTTGCTGAATTTGGCACTGAAATATGCAAAACATAACCAGTGGACAGTGGAGCACCAGAGAGCAGAAAGACAAAGGTATAGTGCTTTTCCACACTACTACATGTGCATTTTCGACAAAAAAGTTGTGCTTTGAAGAGTACCGCTCTCCATTCGATCCCTATCGCAGGAGGAACCTTTTTGCGTGGAAGGGTTATCACGTAACAGGTATGCGCTCCAACTCAAGGAAATGAGCGCAACGAAACATGGAAATGAATATGACAAGAATAAAAGCAAAAAATCTCGACCGAAAGAAAAGGTGTAGTGACATAAACAACGGCATGACTCAATAGAGAACAAACAAGACAGACCACCCAGGCAGTGAACGAGCCGCAAAGTTTGCAGCAACGCTCAAATGTGCCGAACATCGCGATATCACAGTATCGCACGAGCTACACCCGGGCAGTGATGCATGAAACATCGTTACTATTGGGTGCCTCCAAAACCCAGGGCCCAAATGATATGATGATATGCACGTAAAAGCGAGACCAGTGCCCGGTCAGACCTTACCAGATCAGGGCAACAAAGAAAAAAGGTCTGCAATGAACTCACGCGCAGAAGCAGCAGGGAAAGTCGTTTTTTTCGATCGCTGGTTTCTGTCAAAAGCTAACTTGGCGCATGATGCGTTTTGACAAGGTAAAATTTGACTTGTTGGGTGCCCTCTCATACCTATGCATAAACACGCAGCGTGTGTAAAAGGACTGTACCAGCTATTTTTCTTTTTTAAATCCGGACTGTCGTTGGAAATAAACATTTGAAACGCAGCCTAGGTTATTTTTGAGAAATTTCGAGCTTTGAACGGTTTTGACTTTCGAAACAAAAAATAACCAGATTGAAATATGGCAACTGTAATTTGTGTGGGTGTATGTACACCATACACTGCACAGTCTACTTGTGTCTCGAAAATCTACGTTGAAGTTCTGCTGCCCATGTAAAAAACGCCAAAGCGCCAAACAGTTTCGATGCATTTCACGGCCAATCTACTGAAACATCTAATGTGCATATTACGTTTGCTGTGCACAACCAGCGTGAACAAAAAAGAGCGAGGTTAAAACTGCGAGCAGCCACCTCTCATCCGCGCACTGCTCGTTGCTGTACAGAAAAACCAGACTCCAAGCGACGCTACTGTAAGCGCAGTATCACACCGAGTATAAGCTTTGCAAAAAATTTATCGGATGCAAAGCTGATGATAATCAATCATGTCCTTGAAGCTTTAATCCTATCCCTCCATCATGCTTTTAACTGTTTGGAGAAAAGCTCTGTCAGAGCTGAGACGCTCACCATAGGCTGAACTCGAAGTTGTACATTCCACGATACCATTCAAACAGCAGAAAGGTACTTATTGACCGCACTAAAGTGCAATTACGCACACGCACGATTTACTCGGCCGTCGGGACACCAACATTGCTATTGCTTTAATTTTGGCCAAATACACTGAGTGTGCGATATAAAACCACAGGGCGGGAGCTTATATACATGTTTTTCAACACGACCAAGTCTTGAAGATTGGTCAGAATACTCTCCTTTCTATGTAAGTCTAGCTCGAACGAGTATGAATGCTTTGTTTTAGGAATGCATGTACATACGTATATACAGGGTTGGATTAAAAAAAAAGTAAAAATTTTTTTGTAAAAATTTTTTTTTTTTTAAAAAATTTCCCTTTTTTTTTTTAAATTTAGTATATATGCACAGATCTGAGATTATCAAACACCATCTGAATTCCCAAAATAGCTCCAGGCCGTGGGATTTTTCCAATGTGAATACTAATGCAGGTAATAACAACAGGCTTAACAACATATGATGAATTATTCAGACCTCTGGGGTCCTGTTTAAAAGCGTAACGTGTGGGTGTGACCAGTGCATGTCGACCAGAACGTTCACGTTAGCAATACTCACAAGTTTTTGGGGTTATATCAGATAAAGCTTCATTCATACTAGACCAAATTTGACCCCAACAACCCAAAATATCGGCGCTTGAGCACGGGAGGTACATACAGGTAGTAGCGAAATCATTGTTGTCCGCCACACCTACGTTCCTATCTAATGTCCATGAATGGAGAACTAATTTGTCAGCGTGGGCTAAACAATTGGCTCTTATGCAATCTGTGTGGAACGTTTTGAGCCCAAGCCTGCTATATTGCTGCGTACGAGAGCACTGTCAATAACTGTCCAAAGCAATGTGTCACTTGCAGAAAGCGTGTCATATACAAATATACATCATTATACAACTACCATATCAAAAGACCCCCGAAAGGAGTTGGGTCAAACAAACCCTTTCATCGTCGTGCATAAATATGAGAACAGCGTCACCTACTGCCCGAATTCAAAATCCTTACACAAACGCAAAAGGTTCCATCGTTTTAACTAAATTCTCTCGAATTAGAGACATCATATTTTAATATTTGACGACTCTCATTGAATTAGAAACATAACACAGCGTTTTCAACGAAAGGAATTAGAAACGAACACGCGCGACTCATGAATACTGAATATTCTTTCAGGGATTTTACTACTTATTGTATCTGGCTGGTATTGGTCGCACAATGACTTTATAAGAATTGGTCAAATTTTTTTCCTGAATCGCAAAGCAGGCTAGTGACGGGGCAATGACGTTGCGTTGCGCGATCACACACAAAACACGTAGTAAAGAGAATGTTTCAGACCTGCGGCAACGTGGTTGATCTGCTAGATTATTTTCAGCCGGAAATGTTTTGTGAGAATCACAAATAGCACAGTAGTTAAGAGTGACTGAACGTGAAAATCAGGATTGATTTTGATGAATTCTTATATGGTCATTGTGCGACCAATATCTCAGAGCCACATCACACCCGCTAGTTGCAGATCATCTTAAAATGCAATAACGTCATAAAGATACGTAGGCTGCACGCGCTTCACTGCATTAGCACACCAAAGCGTAAACAAACCATGAATCAGCTCTGTTTAGCAGGCGGATTAAGTGATTGAGGATTAAACGACTAGGGAGAACGATATAGTGGCTGATGCGTGGCATTACGGCATCGTGGTTTCTCAGCCGTTCAACCATCTTTCTCTGCGATGAAATTGAGCAATAAAAGCGGTGCAGACGCGACCGGGTTCAACCAAGGATATCAGAATAAAAAACCGGAACAAATGTTGCGAAAACTAATATAACGCACGAATTATTATTCAGTTTCTTACCCGGTGTCATCATGTGCTTGGCAGCGCTTGCTACGTGACACCGTGGGTGGTAAATCTAAATACATATACTGTATCTATGTTGCGTGATTTGTGTCCATTGTGAACAATGCAAGCGGCTGTGAACCGGATGGATACCGCATTATGATTAGTTGATGTTTCACAAAAATAGGATAGCTTTCATGCTTCTATTACGCATATACATATGGTGTGCATCGACCTCGTGGCGCTTTAACCTCAGACACTTACCTAATGGGTAGGAAGGTGTGCCTATCAGTTTGGCACGACGCACGTTTAACTGGCCTCTAAGCCGCTACTATACCTTTCATGCAGCTGCGAACTCAGCGCTGATCACACACTTGGTTCATCAACTTATTGGTTTGGTAGTGAGGTGTAGAGGTGCTGAGGCTAAGTCAGCTCAAAGATGTCACTGGGCACGTTATTAAAGGCAGTGAATGATTATTGATTGTGGATGGCGTTTGTTTTCGGGCATTTTTAATGAAAAGTAGGGTAGGCATGGGAAATCTAGATTTTGGAATTGGATCTTTCATTGGTTGCTTTGTGATGCTTCACGCGGCACGCAACTTTTTGCAGGAGGAGGAAAACCAAAACAAACGTTTGAAGTCGTCCTATGTAACGCTCAGGAGGACTTGAGCCGCCATATATCTGTGGGAAAATCAAAATAGTTGCCAATTACGCATAAAAATCCTCTGGTTGTTACATTGAGGTCACACAATGTTCGCCACAACAAGCTAAGCCGGCCATGCTCACATAGAGCAGACCGGGATTGTTGTCTCAGCGCCAGCAGGCACTCCCTATGGCATCTTGTGGTAAACGTAGTGTGAGCTGTGTAGGGTTTTGAAAAACGAAAGAGTCCACAATGTAACAATTAGAAGATTTTTATGTGTAATTGACGACTGTTTTGATTGATCATATGTAGATGCTTTAAAATTATAGATGACGAAAAAAGTGCATGAAAAAAGGTTGGTTCTTGGTCTGTTTCTTTGATCATTTATCACACACAACGTTTCATACAGTTTTATGCAACGCTCAACGAATAAATGTTGGGGCCCAAATCCTCCTGTGCGTTGCCCAGGTGCGCTTCAAACTTTTTTGGTTTTCCTCCTCCTGCAAAACTTTGTGGGCCTCGTGAAACATCCCTAAGCAGCGAATCGAAAATCTAATTTCAAATGCGAGATTTCCCATGCCTATTCTCCATTTCATGAAAATGGCCGAAAACAAACGCAGTCAACAGTCAATGATACGCTGCCTTTAAGCGAGAAAAATTCGCGATTACGTGGGCACTGCTTTATCGGGTTTGTTTGTGAGTGATGGAGAGACACATACTGTAGGACACGCTCTTATGCACATGAGGTTATAAAGTAGTGGTTTGCAATAAATATGAAGAAGCGCACAAAATTACTCGTTGCGTGACAGACGTTACGATACGGTGCTACTCAAGCCCAATCAGCAGGCTGAGATGATGCGCGCCATATAAGCACCAGGGTTGGGCAAAAAACGTTTTTTTTCCAAAAAAATCGTTTTTTTAAAAACGTTTTTTTAAAACGCCCAGATGACCAAAATATGCCACCAAAAAATTGGAAAACGCTCATGTTGGGAAGAAAACGTGGTTAAATGAAGTGATTCTATGTGTTCTGAGGCAAAATAAACGGGTTTCAACCCTTTTCTAGCGAGTTGTTAAGATCCCATATCAGACCCGCATCATGGGACCAACTTTGGCCGGGGTCATCACTGAAAGTCAAACTCCGTATATCGACGTATCTCGACAAAGTAAAAGTTGGTCGAAAATTTTTTGAAAAAAATGGGACAAAAAATTGATTTTCCTTGAAAATCAGGGTACTTTCCTTGAAAAATCAGGGAAAATCAAGGAAATTCAGGATTTAAAAAAAACGAAAAACGACCCAGGCGTTTTTTTTAAAAAAAACGTCGTTTTTTTAAGAAAAAACGCCGTCGTTTTTTTTTGCCCAACCCTGATAAGCACACGTGCCACATCATGCAAGCAAGAACTGTGCCGGGGTCAAAAGTTGGGAATTCTGAGCGGAAAAATTGTTTCAAACCATCAAACCTTTGAAACACAAAGTATTGAATTAATGTGGTGTCTTTCGATATATACACGCTGCCATTAGCTCGTATTTAGTCACGAACCACTTACGAATGAACGTGGCTGTGGGAACTCAAAATTGCGAAGTGGTTGATTTTTCAAAAAAACACGCCAAAACGTGACAGGCCGATAAAAACTATATGTGCCTGTATGTACGGTACACCCCTGAGAGGGTTGACAATTGGCATTACGTTTCACAGCTCGCCAAGTTTAAAGCTGTGGTACAATACACCTATCGAGCACACACGCGCAGCTAGAAAAAACTAAAAGCGCTCATAATAATCAAACCATACGCTCGCTGGCAGCCTGTGAATGATTGATTTTGAGTGCTTGGTATGCGTCAACGTGCCCATCAGAGAGTGTCAACGGACAACGCATCATATATACCTACTTTGCGTGCCCATTAGTCAGCCCGCCAATTTGCGGCCGTTAATTTATGTGTCAGCCAAACATCGCGCTTCAATGCGAACAAACCGGGTACAACCGGGCGGCGCAAGGTTTTGTTTTATGCAAAGGATATGATGGGAGCGTGAAGTTTCACCAAAACCGGTGTCATGGATGTGATGGAAAAAACTATACAGTACGGTACGGAGTTGTGTTTCGGAGGTCAAAAAGAAGTTGTGCTATTGAGATATTAATTTTTGCTTCAGGGAACAGCAAGCTCGTGGAACAATACAGCTGTTCAGCAATACAGCGTTTCAAATTTTTTCGGTCTTTTTCACCAGGGGCAAATTTCAACGTGGCCGTGAAACATCAGGAAGCAACCAATCGGCTCGCCAGGTTAGGGTCGAGTAACACGATGTCCAAACTTTGTTTATATATGCTACCCCCCAAGATCAAGCGCGGTCGAAGTGTTGTTAACCAGCAGCTTTAAAGCAGCGCTACAAGTGCATGATAAAATGTTCAATCTAATGTCCAATAAAATGGCCCGGAGCATAAAAGGAGTACAACATAATCAAATCAAGATCCTTTTTTTCAGGGAGTCGTCCCGTGTGCCAATGACGACCTCCCCTGCCGCCGGATACTGTCCGGGACCTGAGATGTCGCTTTACATCAACTCAAATTGAACAGATATGGCGCCAGTAAAAAACGTACTGGGTGGGATTTCAGTGTCAGCGTCCGCTAAGAGAGCCCACACGAACACAAAAAACGGGTGGGGGCTTGATGTAGCGCCGTGCCTCTTTTACGGGCGATGACAGAGCATTTTGACTCGATAACGTCCGGCAGACCAAGTCACTTTATTTGGTGGTTTGCTCACCAAGGCTCAACGACGAGACATTAGATGGTAGATGCTTGATGCGAAAACACTATGGTGGATATCAAACTTGGTGATAGGATGCGACTTGCCTTGGTAGCGCGTGATTCTTGCGTTAAGGACATTTAGAAATTTAGTGGAGAAACCAATTTCGTCCAGCTTATTAGTTATTTATCTTACATCACACCCGCTAGTTGCAGATCATCTTAAAATGCAATAACGTCATAAAGATACGTAGGCTGCACGCGCTTCACTGCATTAGCACACCAAAGCGTAAACAAACCATGAATCAGCTCTGTTTAGCACGTGGATTAAGTGATTTTGGATTAAACGACTAGGGAGAACGATATAGTGGCTGATGCGTGGTATTACGGCATCGTGGTTTCTCAGCCGTTCAACCATCTTTCTCTGCGATGAAATTGAGCAATAAAAGCGGTGCTGACGCGACCGGGTTCAACCAAGGATATCAGAATAAAAAACCGGAACAAATGATGCGAAAACTAATATAACGCACGAATTATTATTCAGTTTCTTACCCGGTGTCATCATGTGCTTGGCAGCGCTTGCTGCATGACACCGTGGGTGGTAAATCTAAATACATATACTGTATCTATGTTGCGTGATTTGTGTCCATTGTGAACAATGCAAGCGGCTGTGAACCGGATGGATACCGCATTATGATTAGTTGATGTTTCACAAAAATAGGACAGCTTTCATGCTTCTATTACGCATATATGGTGTGCATCGACCTCGTGGCGCTTTAACCTCAGACACATCCTGAGTAGGTACATATCTAATGGGTAGGAAGGTGTGCCTATCAGTTTGGCACGACGCACGTTTAACTGGCCTCTAAGCCGCTACTATACCTTTCATGCAGCTGCGAACTCAGCGCTGATCACACACTTGGTTGATCAACTTATTGGCTTGGTAGTGAGGTGTAGAGCAGAAGTGCCGAGGCTAAGTCAGCTCAAAGATGTCACTGGGCACGTTATTAAAGGCAGTGAATGATTATCGATTGTGGATGGCGTTTGTTTTCGGGCATTTTTAATGAAAAGTAGGGTAGGCATGGGAAATCTAGATTTTGGAATTGGATCTTTCATTGGTTGCTTTGTGATGCTTCACGCGGCACGCAACTTTTTGCAGGAGGAGGAAACCCAAAACAAACGTTTGAGGTCGTCCTATGTAACGCTCAGGAGGATTTGAGCCGCCATATATCTGTGGGAAAATCAAAATAGTTGTCAATTACGCTTAAAAATCCTCTGGTTGTTACATTGAGGTCACACAATGTTCGCCACAACAAGCTAAGCCGGCCATGCTCACATAGCGCAGACCGGGATTGTTGTCTCAGCGCCAGCAGGCACTCCCTATGGCATCTTGTGATAAACGTAGTGTGAGCTGTGTAGGGTTTTGAAAAACGAAACAGTCCACAATGTAACAATTAGAAGATTTTTATGTGTAATTGACGACTGTTTTGATTGATCATATGTAGATGCTTTAAAATTATAGATGACGAAAAAAGTGCACGAAAAAAGGTTGGTTTTTGGACTGTTTCTTTGATCATTTATCACACACAACGTTTCATACAGTTTTATGCAGCGCTCAACGAATAAATGTTGGGGCCCAAATCCTCCTGTGCGTTGCCCAAATGGGCTTCAAACTTTTTTGGTTTTCCTCCTCCTGCAAAACTTTGTGGGCCTCGTGAAACATCCCTAAGCAGCGAATCGAAAATCTAATTTCAAATGCTAGATTTCCCATGCCTATTCACCATTTCATGAAAATGGCCGAAAACAAACGCAGTCAACAGTCAATGATACGCTGCCTTTAAGCGAGAAAAAGTCGCGATTACGTGGGCACTGCTTTATCGGGTTTGTTTGTGAGTGATGGAGAGACACATACTGTAGGACACGCTCTTATGCACATGAGGCTATAAAGTAGTGGTTTGCAATAAATATGAAGAAGCGCACAAAATTACTCGTTGCGTGACAGACGTTACGATACGGTGCTACTCAAGCCCAATCAGCAGGCTGAGATGATGCGCGCCATATAAGCACCAGGGTTGGGCAAAAAACGTTTTTTTTTCCAAAAAATCGTTTTTTTTAAAACGTTTTTTTTAAAACGCCCAGATGACCAAAATATGCCACCAAAAAAATTGGAAAACGCTCATGTTGGGAAGAAAACGTGGTTTAATGAAGTGATTCTATGTGTTCTGAGGCAAAATAAACGGGTTTCAACCCTTTTCTAGCGAGTTGTTAAGATCCCATATCAGACAGGCATCATGGGACCAACTTTGGCCGGGGTCATCATTGAAAGTCAAACTCCGTATATCGACGTATCTCGACAAAGTAAAATTTGGTCGAAAATTTTTTGAAAAAAATGGGACAAAAAATTGATTTTCCTTGATAATCAGGGTACTTTCCCTGAAAAATCAGGGAAAATCAAGGAAATTCAGGATTTAAAAAAAGGGAAAACGACCCAGGCGTTTTTTTTAAAAAACGTCGTTTTTTTAAGAAAAAACGCCGTCGTTTATTTTTCCCAACCCTGATAAGCACACGTGCCACATCATGCAAGCAAGAACTGTGCCGGGCTCAAAAGTTGGGAATTCTGAGCGGAAAAATTGTTTCAAACCATCAAACCTTTGAAACACAAAGTATTGAATTAATGTGGTGTCTTTCGATATATGTATACACGCTACCATTAGCTCGTATTTAGTCACGAACCACTTACGAATGAACGTGGCTGTGGGAACTCAAAATTGCGAAGTGGTTGATTTTTCAAAAAAAAAACACGCCAAAACGTGACAGGCCGATATAAAAACTATATGTGCCTGTATGTACGGTACACCCCTGAGAGGGTTGACAATTGGCATTACGTTTCACAGCTCGCCAAGTTTAAAGCTGTTGTACAATACACCTATCGAGCACACACGCGCAGCTAGAAAAAACTAAAAGCGCTCATAATAATCAAACCATACGCTCGCTGGCAGCCTGTGAATGATTGATTTTGAGTGCTTGGTATGCGTCAACGTGCCCATCAGAGAGTGTCAACGGACAACGCATCATATATACCTACTTTGCGTGCCCATTAGTCAGCCCGCCAATTTGCGGCCGTTAATTTATGTGTCAGCCAAACATCGCGCTTCAATGCGAACAAACCGGGTACAACCGGGCGGCGCAAGGTTTTGTTTTATGCAAAGGATATGATGGGACCGTGAAGTTTCACCAAAACCGGTGTCATGGATGTGATGGAAAAAACTGGGTATACAGTACGGTACGGAGTTGTGTTTCGGAGGTCAAAAAGAAGTTGTGCTATTGAGATATTTTTGCTTCAGGGAACAGCAAGCTCGTGGAACAATACAGCTGTTCAGCAATACAGCGTTTCAATTTTTTTCGGTCTGTTTCACCAGGGGGCAAATTTCAACGTGGCCGTGAAACATCAGGAAGCAACCAATCGGCTCGCCAGGTTAGGGTCGAGTAACACGATGTCCAAACTTTGTTTATATATGCTACCCCCCAAGATCAAGCGCGGTCGAAGTGTTGTTAACCAGCAGCTTTAAACCAGCGCTACAAGTGCATGATAAAATGTTCAATCTAATGTCCAATAAAATGGCCCGGAGCATAAAAGGAGTACAACATAATCAAATCAAGATCTTGTTTTTCAAGGTCTAGTCGTCCCGTGTGCCTAATGAGCACTACCTTTGCTGCCGGATACTGTCCGGGACCTGAGATGTCGCTTTACATCAACTCAAATTGAACAGATATGGCGCCAGTAAAAAACGTACTGGGTGGGATTTCAGTGTCAGCGTCCGCTAAGAGAGCCCACACGAACACAAAAAACGGGTGGGGGCTTGATGTAGCGCCGTGCCTCTTTTACGGGCGATGACAGAGCATTTTGACTCGATAACGTCCGGCAGACCAAGTCACTTTATTTGGTGGTTTGCTCACCAAGGCTCAACGACGAGACATTAGATGGTAGATGCTTGATGCGAAAACACTATGGTGGATATCAAACTTGGTGATAGGATGCGACTTGCCTTGGTAGCGCGTGATTCTTGCGTTAAGGACATTTAGGGCGCCCTTAGTCATAGTGGAAAATGGAAATGGAAATGCAAAAAATATTCTATGTCCAAGTTTTCCATTTCCATTTCCATTATGACTAAGGGCATACTGGAAAATGGAAAATGGAAATGAAACAAAACATTTTCTGTGTGAAATCTGACCAATCGGCTGCCGAGAATTGTGTGGAACAGAAAATGTTTTTGTCACATGTCAAAACATGACTGCTGCAGTTTCATTTCCATTTTCCATTTTCCAATATGCCCTTAGTCATACTGGAAATGGAAATGGAAAACTTGGACATAGATTATTTTTTGCATTTCCATTTCCATTTTCCACTATGACTAAGGGCGCCCTTAGAAATTTAGTGGAGAAACCAATTTCGTCCAGCTTATTAGTTATTTATCTTAGGCCGGGGAACATCTTTTACGCTGCTCGAAATTATGGGAAACGCTAAATTTCTTGATATCCTTAATTCAAAAAGGTCAGGCCAAGGCAGATCACATCCGATCCGATCGCATCACCAAGTTGACGTCTCTCCATACTCAAACGGACCAAGATATCCAGGTACCACACAGCCAAGCTTGACAGACACTTACAGTATGCGCTTACATATTTGTTGAAGTTCTTGTACCGCACCGGACTGAATTGCATTGGAATAAAAAGCTAACGTCAAACCATGCGAGCAGCAGCGTTTCTCTGGGTGGCATTTTCGAAATGGTGTAAAGCTCAGTTGGGTGTGAAGGTCGGTGTAAGCTCGGTCGAAAGCTCGGTCGGTGTCAGCTCGGTGTAAACATGAAACATTCCACGTTAACAGCAGGCAATGTTTCATGTTTACACCGAGCTGACACCGACCGAGCTTTCGATTGAGCTTACACCGACCTTTACACCCAACTCACCTTTACACCGTTTCGAAAATATCACCCTCTGTTTCACGTTTCAAGTGCAGAAGCGCAGGTGACGCTTTGTATTACTGTTTGCTCTTTCGTATACTTTTATCCTGGTGAGTGTTGAACTCTCAAGTGGTTCCTCGTAAACAAATATTCATCAATCAATGTTCATTTGACAGCGCAGTTTTTAAAAACTCCTGTGAAACTTGTCAGACAAAACCGTACGTAACACTGCGGTGTGTTGGAAAGCGGCCCCCCGTTGTTTTGCGATGCCAGTTTAAATCTGCTGGTCAACAACTCTTCGACCGCGCTTGATCTTGGGGTAGCATATATAAATAAACTTTGGACATCGTGTTACTCGACCCTAATCTGACGAGCCGATTGGTTGTTTTCTGATGTTTCACGGCCACGTTGGAGTTTGCCCCTTGATGTACAACGTTTTCAAACGCCTTTTTGTCACCGTACCTTTTCTCTGGCAACGCAACAACTTCATCATAACCTTCGTCCGTTGTTGGTCGTCTCTCAACTTCGGCAGCGACAGACTGGAATGCGCTTTCAGCCGCACATCTTGGGTTGCGATTAGCGGCTCATCTTGTGTTATGAATGTGTTTCAGGGAGCCAGGTACGTGCTGCAGCCCGCACCGCCTCCCGTGTGCTTTTATTCACAGCAATAATATTCAAACATGATCAAACAGAATAACAGCAAGAAAACACCAGAAGCATAACGCAGATAGAACCAAAATGAAAGATTGTACATGTACAGATTATAAAGTAAGTTATTAAAGTAATTTAAAGTAATTATAAAGTATCCAGTAAGTACGCACAACGTGACAGATACGTTGTGAATTCGCGCCCGTCCATTTGACCGCCACCATCGTTGTAGCACCCTGTAGCGCTACTAAAGAGAATAGTGAAGCATCAACATATTTGGGTAGTCCGGATCAGACACAATTCGTCCATACCGCGTCGTGATACAGGCTGTGGTGGGGGGTTTCTGTTTTCGGACACGATACTTGAGCTGCTCTTTGATGCACATAACACAATAGTGATATGTACGTCGAATCACCCTTGTTGCTTTTGCGGCAGAAACGGTAATAGCGGTCATCATGGACGGTTGACTTCCATTCAATTACGTCCTTTTTGTGCCGGGACTTGCCGATTCGTGGAGGTCCGAAATCAGGCATTTGGACGAAATGATGTACTATATCTGAGAATAAAGCAAAGAAAACACAAGTATAGTCCGTCCACCAGCTCATGGCACTTTGTGTTGCTGCTGGCTGGTTTGTTCCCTTCCTCCACGTTCTAATGAAAGAGAAATTGTGTTTCCAAAAAAATTATTTTTGCTCCTAAATTGCTGTTTTTATGAAATCGACGTGTTTTATCGATTCTAATTTGATTTAATTTTAAATTTGATCGAATTCAATCGTTTTCGACACATTTTCTTATTTTTAAAGTTTTTTTGCAAAATCGCTCTCGCTCAATTTCTCTTTCATTAGAACGTGGAGGAAGAGAACAAGCCGGCCAGCAGCAACACAAAGTGCCATGAGCTGGTGGATGGACTATACATCAAGAACACCAAACACAAATAAGGGCGCGGCCAGGTAGATGCGGACTGCGGACTGCGGACATTGAAAAAAAACTATGTCCAATGTCCGCAGTCCGCAGTCCGCATCTACCTGGCCGCACTTGCGGACTGCGGACTGCGGACATTGAAAAAAAACTATGTCCAATGTCCGTTGTCCGCAGTCCGCATCTACCTGGCCGCACTTGCGGACTGCGGACTGCGGACAATCGAAACATTTCATTGATTCTGTTTGCTAGTAAGCATATAACTACAGGGTTGTAAATATGCAAACTTCAACACCGTGCATAATACTGTGTTGTCTTCTGTTGTTGCCTGAAACATCCATGTAATATCTGCCAACTCACAATAATCAATTGCCAACACACGCGCAACTGACGACTGCCACGTATCACACACAGCAAACACAGAATAAGGACACACACGTTAGAATGTTTCATGGTATTGAATGGCAGGCAACAGGGCAGGATTCCACGTTACACTATATTCACAACCCTGTAGTTGTATATCGCACTAGCAAACACAATCAAAAAATGTTTCGATTGTCCGCAAACCGCAGTCCGCAAGTGCGGCCAGGTAGATGCGGACTGCGGACTGCGGACATTGGACATAGTTTTTTTTCAATGTCCGCAGTCCGCAGTCCGCAAGTGCGGCCAGGTAGATGCGGACTGCGGACTGCGGACATTGGACATAGTTTTTTTTCAATGTCCGCAGTCCGCAGTCCGCATCTACCTGGCCGCGCCCTAAAGATGTTGTGTGCTCAAGTGACAAAAGTGTGCAGTTGGCGTCAGGGTTGTTTCAAAAAAAAAGTGGTTAATTAAAAATTTTTTTAAAAAAAAAAATTTTTTTTTGAAACTCAGATTTTGCTTTTTTTTAATAAAAAAAAGTTGCCCAAAATGGGCTGAAATGTCCAAAAATGGCCTTTTTCGAGGCAAAAAATTGGCACTTTTTTCTGTGGACGGGACAATTTTTCCAAAATCGCGCCTGCGGCGCCCTGTATTGTCCCCAAATCCGTACAGGGATGCGCGGGAATGGTCTTTTATAGTGATGTGGCACCGATAATGTACCACTGCATGCTACTACACATGTATATACATAGGTCTGGTGCAAAACCGGGCGCGCAAAGTCGATTTGACACGCAAGATTTGGGCTGTAATCGATATTTTGATGGTCGTATATCAGATATACGGCATTAGATGCATTAAAATACGTTGTACGGCATGCTACAATACATTAGAGTAACATCGTTAGTCAACATCAACCTCAGACTGGTAGGATTCCATAGAATCTGCACAATGCTACCGGGTGTCACCACACAAGTTGGGTCTCAGGCGAAAATTTTTCAATTTTTGAAAAATATGTTGCATCGATTTCATTTAGCCTGAAACGTCGTTTGCAACACTTTTTCTAATAAAAAACATTTTCGTCAAAAAAAATCAAAAAAAAATTTTTTTTAAAAAAAAGCTCGTTAATAAAAATTTTTTTTTTCAACCGTGGTTGGCGTGCTTCTCCCCTGGTGTCCACTGCAAACATAATCCGTTCGGATTATCGTATATCACCTCACTTTTACTGTTTATACTCATGTAACTCATATGTAATTAACACACATGTCATAATCAAAGACTGACAATCCTTATTTTACCGCTACACTAGGAGGACCCATAAAGAACCAGTCTCGTTCTTTACACGGTGTTCTCGCCAGGGTTGGATTAAAAAATTTTTTATTATCGAATTTTTTTAAAAAAAACTTTTTAAAATTTTTTTTTAAAAATCACTTTTTTTTATTCCGGACCCCCAAAAAATTGGTTTCTAGAAAAATGAAATTTCTGAAATCATGTTACTTAGGTATGTTTTGAGGGACACTAAAGAGAACTTCTGCACTGACTTGCATGTTTATGTCGATCACCTGCGATCTAGCCCATTTGGTCATAACTTTGAGAACCCGCCCGAAGGTAACTCTGTGGGCATATATGACAAAGGGAAGACCAACCTTCTGTTTGTGAATTTGGAGATAAATTTGAAGAGAGATAAAGAGTTACACCACACTCATGTTGTGTGACAAAAGCAACAAATGACAAATCCACACAACTGCAAATAGGCGAGCAACGTGGAGTCTGTCGATAGCTTACGTCGATAGCTCAATAACTGCACAGTATACGGTATGGGGTGTCCTATATTATACGTGCAGCGATTGTTGGGATGTCTGGGAACTGTATGAGTCCATTACAACGCTATTTTAAACTGAAATATAAGCGCCGCATGCGATTTTTTGAGAATGACGAGCAATAAAACGCATGAAAACATACATTTTTACCTTAAAAAAGTGAGAAAATAACGAAAAAAAGGGAAAAAATAATAAAAAAAAGTGGACTTACTTTTTAAAATTTTAAAATAAAAAAACATTTTTTTTACAAAAAAATTTTTACTTTTTTTTAAATCCAACCCTGGTTCTCGCCCACTGGTAACCTTTTTAGCATTATCCATTTGGGCCAACCTTCAGTCTATAGAGGGCCATTACGCGTCTGTTTATTTATATTTGTCAATGGAATCAGACGTAGACAGAATGGCGTCAAAGCCAACAACGTTTACTACAGCGCTATTCATAGATCAGAATTCCAATGTTCCCATCACCAGTGCAAAAACTTCTGATAGCGTGCATAACGAGACCATCGAAATGCCCGCATATAAAGATAGTGCGGCACACACGTTACAAAGCGCCAGGATACGGTCCGCCTAAATTCCTGTGATAGTGAACGCAGTGAGCAACATGTGTGTGTAGTTGATACAGAAGCAGATGCTGCTGTTGCCCCGGCCCAATTTTTAGTCCGTTCGCCATAATGGCAGATAAACCGTCCATCAAACAGTTCAGAGGCGACAGTATCCATGTTGACATCAGAGAATGGCTGAAAGAGCTTGAAAAAGCCATGAGTTTGTTAAACGTGACCGACAAACAAAAAGCAGGTTACATTAGAGTGTTCCTGGCAGGCCCAGCACAAGCCAAGTTCGAAAAGTACCGATCACTCAATTGATATCCCTCTTCTGACTCATCCAGCAATTGCTGGAGCTTATCCGACGTATTCTTATAATCCGTAGAATCATCTGAATCGGGTAGCAGCCTGTTGTGCCTGAGTCATCGTCATCTGAACACATGGAAGACGAAGCCGCGGGTAAATCAAAACCCACAATCCGACGGCAATAGTCTTGCATATCGATCTTGTTCTCGGCCACGGATCGAATCTCAGCCCCAGCTGCAGATTTGTCCGTACCTGCATTCGGTTTTCCGGCCGAACCTCGCGTACCTATAGACCCCAGAGGGTCCGTATTGTATTTATCTCTTAAAGGGCTCGGGACATAACCGTAGGAAGGGTAGCAGGGCATAGTGTTATACACCGTTGGAAAGCACTCTGACAGCATATGTCGCGCACATGCTTTAAGCTCCTTGGAGATTCGCTATCTCTTGGTGGAACGACTTTTCGTTCCAGAAAAAAGTGAATTTTTTCACAACTTGGAACGACCGGTGCAGAAACCACAAATCAGCTGGACGTCAAGTAACGCATGGATAGGATTACAAAAGCTTCTGGATAACTTATCATCACAACATCAGTCGCTCAAAGCATTGCTTTACTCGGTGAGGGTGCGAAACGTTCCAAAAATCGGCCACATTTTTCGAGAGCACAAGTTTGTCCCTAAATTTCGAGGCCGCGCTTTGCGTTCCAGAAATGAAAGGGCAACAGAAAAATAGAGCTTCGTCGAAAATACCAGAAAATAAGGTTTTTAGATTTAGAAACCCTTATGCAGCGGCGTGACAGGCCGAAAAAGACCCAAAAATTGCCCAAAAGCGGTATAGTCGCATTCATTGGCGGAAATGTGATGTAAATAGGCCACGTATTGCATCGCATTTGAAAGGAAAATGTCAAACAAACGCACAGTCCAACAACCTAGACGACTTTGAAGACTTCAAACTCGATGGAGCTACTGTTGAAGCCATGCAAACCTGAATACGATATTCGGCTATAAGTCGTTTTTGTTAAAAACTATTTCACATCTGATTGCACCAAACGATGTAGCTCTGAAATAGCTATCGAACGATATATGACATGCCCATACTATCTCATACAATGGACAAGAAACGGTCAAAATTCCGAAATCGCACACGGTGACGTGACGGTTCATTCCAGAATCTGCAAAAAAGCAACTTTTTAACCTGTGCTCCTAAGCGTTAGAACTTTTCAGGGCTTGTCATATATCGTTCGAAAGCTACTCTAGAGATACATTCTTTGGTGCTATCACATCTGCAATAGCTATCAACAATGAGCACTTATAGCTGAATATCGTATTCAGATTACTATGGCTGCTCCGGGAGATTTGTAGACCTTGGAGTCTTCGGACCTTGACTGGTTGCTAAACCAGACTTTTCTCTCGATTTTTTGTTGCGACTGCAATACAATCTGTGGCTTTTTTGTGCCACAATTCTGGCGATAAATGTAACCATCTGGCTTAATGGTAATTCAATGGATTTTTAGGCCTGTCACGGAGCTAGCCATGAGTTTCAAAATTTAAAAACCTTATTTTCTGGTACTTTCGACAATGCTCTATTTTCCCATTGCATTTCTATTTCTGCAGCGCAAAGCACGGCCTCAAAACTTAGGGACAAACTTGTGTTCTCGAAAAATATGGCCGATTTTTGGAACGTTTCGCCCCCTCACCGAGTGAAGCAATGGTTTGAGCAACTAAAGTTGTGGTGACAAGTTATCCAGAAGCTTTTGTAATCCTATCCATGCGTTACTTGACGTCCAGCTCATTTGGGGTTTCTGCACCGGTGGTTCCAAGTTGTGAAAAAATTCACTTTTTTCTGGAACGAAAAGTCCCTCTACCGAAAGATAGCGAATTCCCAAGGAGCTTAAAACTTGTGTGTAACATAGGCTGTCAGAATGTTTTCCAACGGTATATACCAATATGCCCTGCCACCCTTCCTTCGGTTATGTCCCGAGCCCTTTAATTTGCTGTGATGCTCTGACTGCTCTGCGAAAGCAGCCTCGCCGACCGGTCCCGGGGGACCCACATGGTTCCTATGGTTCGGCTCAGCGTCCTGTCCCGTGAAAAGTGTGCAACCTGGCTCGGAGTTCCCGCTCCACGTTCCGTGCATGGTGCATGGGTGACGATTAGTGCACCCGAAGCCGTTCTGCCGCGGCCACGTTCTTATAGGGGCCGACCGAAGATGATTTCGGGCCCTGAATGGCGATCAATGACCGTTCCAGCTCGGAGGGAGGTTAGTAATAGAAGTAGTGAGCCACGCGTGCTAACTCCCGGTTGGATTATCGAATAATATTTCGTCGTTTATTAATCGATCGGACGTAAATCACACGAGGTTCAGGTAAGGGTGTAGAAGAAGAGAGACTGTTGTGTATGGCAAGACAATAGTTTAAATAGTGAACGCAAAAAGAGAAATTACACAAAACCAGTTTACACAGAATGCTGATTGGTTAGAAAAGTGCAATTGAATACATTGATTGGTTGACAATTCTATAGCTAGCTTATGCATACGGTAAAAGTCCTATGTTTGTATGTTACAATAATAAAGTAATTGTAGAGCGGGAAGTGTAAATTTGGACTAAAACAAGATGGCCGGCAAGAGCGGCTTGAAACCATTACATACAAGATAAACGCGGCAATACAAAAGTAGAATTAACCCGAATAGGCGACAGGGGTCGGTAGTTCGGGGCAATGGTGTGAGCCCCATTGCTCACCTCAGCTCGGTCGTCCGACCTTGCTTTCGAGGGATGGTTTTTTGAAGGTGAAGCGCAATATTTCAAAATTTTTCGATGGCACACACCGGCGGCCTTTTTCCCTAGACTGCATAGACTGCATTGACCAGAGAGACTGCATTGATACAGGGTCTGTTTAAGTGGACAATGCAGTCAATGCAGTCTAGTCATAATGATTTGGGTATACTGTAGCAAATGCAGTCTATGCAGGGTTACTGTATGTGTTTATTGTTGGCAAAACCCAACTCGTAAAAACAAAATTTGGAGGTAAACGCGCCCAAGCACCAACCAACAATACAGCAGTACAGTTCAGGTCATCTATGCGTATATATTCATACTTTTCACCGGATGATATATATTTTATATGATTTGATATCTCATCCGAACCGAAATCGGGCTCGTGTTGGCGTAGTTTGCCTTTACATAGGCTTGAAAGATTTGAAACCTGTCCAACAAATCGATTAGAGGAATCATTGCGATGTTTCGAACGTTAACTGAATCTGTGGGGACGAGCACACTCATGATGATCTTTTTGTATTCATTACTAAACAGCAGAGTGCGAGAGGTGCTTCTCCGAAGAACGAAGAAGAACAAAAAGTCAACGTTGGTACAGGGCAAATTCTAACACGTAATAAGTCTGCTGGTGGACATCGGGCGCCCAATTTGTACAAAAAACAGAAATCTGGAAATTATTTGTCCACTGTTGGAGCTCGAAGATCATTCATGGCATGCAACAACTAACGTATTGGTCGCACAATGACCATATAAGAATTCATCAAAATCAATCCTGATTTTCACGTTCAGTCACTCTTAACTACTGTGCTATTTGTGATTCTCACAAAACATTTTCGGCTGAAAATAATCTAACAGATCAACCACGTTGCCGCAGGTCTGAAACATTCTCGTTACTACGTGTTTTGTGTGTGATCGCGCAACGCAACGTCATTGCCCCGTCACTAGCCTGCTTTGCGGTTCAGGAAAAAAATTTGACCAATTCTTATAAAGTCATTGTGCGACCAATACACTAATAGACCAAAACAGATCTCAGTCGCAGAAACGGGGGAGGACAAGCCGCATTGGGATATTGATAATTCGGAACAATCGTAACCCGGTTATTATATTAATGTCATCGACTCAGGCCTGCCTGACCTGACAACAGGTCTGGGATAACATAAAGGCAAACTAGGCCAACACGAGCCCGATTTCGCAGCTGGCAGAATTGTGAAATATTCACACGTGGCTGCTGATTTGAGAAATGTTGCACGTTGAAGAATACAGAGTGGAGCATGATGATTTTCTCTTTCTATTCGTTTTGAATACACACCACCTTCGAAATCGGGCTCGTGTTGGCGTAGTTTGCCTTTAAAGGCAGTCTACGGGAGGTTGTCACTCAGCCCCCGAATACCGTAACCCACCGCAAGCAAGATCGTTGCGAGACCCATGCTGATCGCTGCTTATCCACACGTGTATTAGCGGCAGCAAGCTGGAAATTGTCATCATGCGCGTCGATCCCCAAAACTTCGAAATGTTGGTTGGTGTTGGCGCTAACACGCAAAACATAGATAAAAAACAAAATGGTCTCGACACGATCCTTGCAGATCAAAATTACGGTGGGTTACGGTATTCGGGGGCTGAGTGACAACCTCCCGTAGACTGCCTTTACCTACTTATGGTTTAGATCCTTTTTTGTACAATGACCGCGCGAAACAACATCACAAAAAATATTCAAATCAAAATCATACGAAGCCTCGAACGTCCAGACAATAAATACACGCACTGGACTTTGACATTATAGGAAAACTATGCCAACACCAGTCCGATTTCGGAGGTGGCGTGTTTACAGAACGAATAGAAAAAGAAAATCCTCATGCACCACGTTGTATTCTGCAACGTCTAAGGTGTAATATTTCCCAAATCAGCAGCCACGTATGAATGTTTCATTGATCTGCCACCTCCGTAATCGGGCTCGTGTTGGCGTAGCGTTACTATACATAGTTTTGGCTGTTAAAGTGCAAGGGACATAATTCATATTTGGGAAATGGGACCATTTTTTATTGCTGGAACTGAAAGCCGCAATCGTGCTGATCATTCTTCAAAAAAAAAACCACCGGCAAAAAGTGTCAATTGACCTGTCAAAAAGAGTGCCAAAGGTGCACCTCTAGGAGTATAAGCATCGACTGATCTAGCCGCCCCCTGTGCATGATTTTCAGGCATCGCGGGGAAACGGCACGTCACCGAACGAACGAAATTAGAAAGTCGATGTTGCACGATATGATCGTCTGCACGATATGATCGTCACAACGACGGAGTAAGGTCAAAGAATTATAAATCCTTCAAAAAGGCTTATTTCGCGATTCTGAGACTAGTTCTGGAACCAACCAAACTAGCCGTAATGATTTATCGTTCATAAAAGTGCACCGGTATAGGTATCCTTTCGCAGGTCGATACCAGTGAAGGACCACCTTTTTGTTGTGTCTCCATCCCCAGTGTGGTCGTGTTCGTATATATGCAGTCATCAAAACATTTTTACTTGTCGACCGATCTATTGACACATGGAAGTAAAAATGTTTCGGTGATTGCATATAAGACTTTCTGCCGACTGTATTTCGGGGACCCAACTAAAGGTGGTCCTTCACCGGTATCGACCTGCGAAAGGATACTGATACCGGTGCACTTTTGTGAACGATAAATCAATACGGCTAGTTTGGTTGGTTCCAGAACTGGTCTCAGAATCGCGAAATAAGCCTTTTTGAAGGATTTAGGATTTTTCAATTTACTCCGTCGTTGTGACGAACGTATCGTGCAACATCGATTTTCTAATTTTGTTCGTTCGGTGGCGTGCCGTTTCCCCGCGATGCCTGAAAATCATGCTCAGGGGGCGGCTAGATCAGTCGATGCTTATACTCCTAGAGGTGCACCTTTGGCACTCTTTTTGACAGGTCAATTGACACTTTTTGCCGGTGGTTCTTCTTGAAGAATGATCAGCATGATTGCGGCTTTCAGTTCCAGCAATAAAAAATGGTCCCATTTCCCAAATATGAATTATGTCCCTTGCACTTTAATGTTTCGATGGAAAGCTCATTGTACTGTCGGTAACGGACTGGAGGAACACAAGGACATAGCGAAAATTTGCAATCGTTCCATCACCGCTATCACAGCGCAACTGTCATGATTTTTTTAGTTTGAAAACTCAATACTCAATGAATTGGTCTCAGCAAAATACTGTACTTTTATTACCCGTCAAAAGCACTGAAAAAATGCAATGACTGATCATGGAACAATAAGCACAGTACGGCAGGTGTGCACAGTTTTCAGTACATTACCTTCGGCGGAGCCATGACAATTACGAGAACAAACACATGCAGCTTTGTCAAGGTTTGGCACCAAATTGTGGCTTAATGGCAAAAGTTGCTAGTAATAGGATCCTATGACAAAATATCCCAAACTGTACCGTGCTCCCTAATGTAAACGGGCGCAATATCACAAATCAACACGACGCTATATCCCAAACTGTAAAACAGGCGGAATATTCCAAAACATACCAGCATATCGTAAAAACCGGTGGAATACCCCAAAATCGGTGCTCTAAACTTTCACTCTTTTGCTCGTCTTGAACTGACAGCCTAAGCCTAAGCCTAAGGCCGCACTCAGACAAACGCGAAAAGCGAAAATCGAAAAGTTAATGGTCGCAAAACTTTTCGCTTTTGTCTGAGGGCAAAAGCGAAATGTTAACTTTTCGCTTTTCGCATTTCGCGTTTGTCTGAGGGCAAAAGCGAAACGTTAACTTTTCGCTTTTCGCATTTCGCGTTTGTCTGAGGGCAAAAGCGAAAAGTTTAAAAAGCGAAAAGTCATCATGATTCCTTATTCCCAAAATCTGACTGCACACCCGTTGCAAACTAAGGACAATGAAGACAAATTTTTGTTTGAATCATATTTTGTGATGGGGTTGGATCACTAATTTCGACCAGCGTAAAAGTTGTTCCCCTGCACTAAATGAATGAACAACTTTCACGCTGGTCGAAATTAGTCATGTAACTCTATCACAAAATATGATTCAAACAAACATTTGTTATCATAGCATAAAATTGACCAGCTTAAGAAGACAAAAATGTTTTGCTTGGCAGGCGCAGAAATGCACGCTCAACTTTGAGCCGGTGTTTGTTTGAATGATACACATTGTGAAACTACAACAAAGCCAGCGTCCCATTCCCAGCCGTCCCAGCCGGCCGCACTCAGACAAACGCGAAAAGCGAAAAGCGAAAAGTTAACTTTTCGCTTTTCGCTTTTCGCGTTTGTCTGAGGGCAAAAGCGAAAAGTTAGGCGCGCACAAACAGCAAACATAACGTGTGCTGTTGCTGTTCGACACATGTTTCATTCTTCAGCAAGTTCAGCTAACACGTGCATTTCTGCGCCTGCCAAGCAAAACATTTTTGTCTTCTTAAGCTGGTCCATTTTATACTATGACAACAAATTTTTGTTTGAATCATATTTTGCGATAGAGTTGGATCACCAATTTCGACCAGCGTGAAAGTTGTTCATTTGGTGCAGGGGAAAAACTTTTACGCTGGTCGAAATTAGTGATCCATCTCTATCACAAAATATGATTCAAACAAAAATTTGTCCTCATTGTCTACGAGCCTAAAATGGACAAGTGGTATAACTCCACCTTTAGTTTGCAACGGATGTGCAGTCAGATTTTGGGAATAAGGAATCATGATGACTTTTCGCTTTTTAAACTTTTCGCTTTTGCCCTCAGACAAACGCGAAAAGCGAAAAGCGAAAAGTTAACGTTTCGCTTTTGCCCTCAGACAAAAGCGAAAAGTTTTGCGACTATTAACTTTTCGCTTTTCGCTTTTCGCGTTTGTCTGAGTGCGGCCTTACACTGAAAGGAAGCCTAAGTCAACGTCTCCCACGACGGCACAAAAAATCAGCACAGGCATTTTATTGCAACTCGCGTATGGTTAACCACAAAACCAGCACTATCCGTTTTGGGATATTCCGCCTGTTTTTGGGATATTGCTCTGTTTTTGGGTGGATATTCCGCCTGTGGGATATTGCGTCGTAGTGCCACATCGGAAGCAATGTCGCACAGGAACACGCCTTGGGATATTCCATCGTCGGATATTGCGTCCGGTTTCGGGATTTGGGATATTCGTGTCCAGTACCCGTAATAGTCAAGGAAGTGTGATGCAAAGTATAGGTCGCCATTCTCCTTAGCTTGAGTTGCCACACGTACATGCATATGCCTCGATATCTGCATAAATTCAATATAAACGTGCAAGGAGGGTGTTGAAATTTAATTATATCCCAACTTTCAGCCGAGCATTCTTCTAAGTTTTCAGATACGTCAGTCGGTGCACAATAAACGCTCGAAATTCTAGTGGTATTGAGGCTGACGCACGGTTAAGGGAGGGATGATTGGATGCTGAAGAAATAATCATGGATTTATGGATGTCACTCATACTCAGTCCTCAACTAGAACATGATATTAACCGTCAACCACATGTGCCGTCACTGTGCACGTTCATCTTCGTCGAAACGACAGATAAGATTCTGGTAATTTAGACATCATCCAATTGATGAAACTCGAAAGGGATGAAAGGGAAAGCGCCAACGGTCGTTTTGAGGAATGATATCAAGATAAGTATTCGTGACATGAGTTCGCTACATATAAAATGTCACCTAGTTCTCGAAGGCATGTCACAAATGTTGAATTGAGCAATATTGTTGCAAACTTTCATGTCAAATACATTTTGTAGCTTTTAGTTGTTGAACATCGGAGTCAACCCATTGTAGCAGTCAGGGGATCGTATGAAATATTGTTATCCGTCTAAAGTCCAGGGATCCTGGTAATTCATCGCTCTGAACAAAATCCGACAAACTCTTTGATTTGTGACAATTTGAAACATCTTCAATGATTCAACGAGCATTATTTTCCAACCACTAGATGGAGTGGCGATTGAGTTCTTAGGCTCAACAACCAATCTGAATGAAGGAAGATAGATAAGGGGCAGAACTACTATTTCAATAGTCAATGAAAATAAGATTCCATTTGGCCAAATATCATGATCTAGAATTACGTATCATGCATTATATCCCCGCGTTGCATCAGCCAAAAAATAACTGTGGACCTGGGTTTGGAAGAAAAAATTGCTAATTTGGCCACGTCGGCTTTGACGTGAACACTCTTAAAGCGAGGAAACTTCGTGACGATGGACCATAAACAAACAAAGTCGCTGTATTGATCTCTGCTGTTTTTTTGGCACCTGATGCTTTGACGGTGACACGAACAAGAAGACAAAGTCTTAACAGCCACATGATCAGTTAAAAACCAACACTGTATTAAAATGGAAAACAAATTGTCCTCCAAATTTGATTTATTTCATCCGTTATCCATTAAGGGCGAGTCAGCCTAGCATTCCACTTTTCCTATTCAGATACTTCAGATGCCAGAGGCTGTGCAAGGATGCAAGGCAATGAAGAATGAAAGTAAGGCAACGAAAGTAGAGCAATCGCACCCAATTGCACTAGTCGATGGATAGTCGTCGCGCAGTGTTTTTGTCAGGATGCTTGCATTACATGTATTGATCGATTTTTCAAAGATCAGGATATCAAGCCAAGCAAACAACTCGATTTCTTTTAATTGCGAATCAAGAACAACCAAGTTGAATTAACTCACCTTGGGATTCTCAATCACAAACTGAACAAGTTATATAGGTTGGCAAAGTATGATTTATTCACCGGCTCAATAACCTTGCGCTCCAGTGTCTTCCAAGTAGCGAACCACTGGATCACAGCTGTTTTTTTACAATGCGACAAGAGACTTGTATGATGAAGACAACGTATTGAGCAACTTTGCTTGTAGCACATGCAATCGGACACGGCAGTTTTTAAAATTGTCCAGCACTTTTTCTTAAACTATTTCAAACTAAACTATCCTGTTTCAGTTACTTTCATATTAAAACTGAATACCGTGCTTCACAAACGGGTACCGAATTTCTTCTTTGAGAAAAAGAAGGGCCAAAACCTAAGATGTGGGGGCCATTTTTTAATCTGGGGAGGGTTAAAAAGGGGGAACGGGGTCCCGCCCCCCCCCCGCCCCCTTTTTTGTCCTTCCCTAACAACACTATTAAATTCTATCGCTGTAGCTTCATGCATTCCTATGAAAAGTGCAAGCATAATGCAATTTAGGCGCGAACTTGTGTGTGACAGGATGTTAATGGTCGTTTAATAGCCACTGATTGAGAAACAATATCAGAAACTCGTATGCTGTTCCTGGAAGCCATGATTGACAACAGCAACCTGAGTTGGTATCAAACCTGAGCAAATGATCCAGCTGTGCAAATTCGTAAAAACGCATTCCATACAATTATGGCTCCACGACGGATCTGACCAACAAGCCGATTGCTGGTGACTCTAATGGGTATGGGTAACCTGTTACCCACAGCAAATGGTGCTTCCCACATACCGACCCTTCGCAGGGATGCAAAGTGTTGAGTTGACACACGACAGCACTTTATGTTGCTCGGTTCGCCGGGGGTTGATCGCAGAACTATCAGGCCAAACACTGCTTAGCCTGCCAGATCGTCAGATACACACTGGTGAGTGTGGGTGCCGTAATTGTTGCCATATCGATCCGATTCTTTAAATCCACGATCGGCGCTTTTTTACGGAAACAAACGTGTCGAATCGAATAAAGATTACAGGAAAGACATCTGAATTAAAAAAAAACATGATCGTGGATTTCGTACCGTGCAATCAGAGTTATGTAGCTTGAAGCTAGTGTGCCGCTTGAATACGTTTCTGCTA
This sequence comes from Rhynchonema sp. JSB1_4, assembly GCA_030248065.1. Classification (NCBI taxonomy): domain Eukaryota; kingdom Metazoa; phylum Nematoda; class Chromadorea; order Monhysterida; family Xyalidae; genus Rhynchonema; species Rhynchonema sp. JSB1_4. Next base: position 48,920 of record JASAMV010007574.1, read on the forward strand.
TCCGTCGTGCGCTTGTGTGTGTATGTGTGTGCCCGCGCGTTTACTGTACAGTGCAACACAGCACACGGAACAACATTTTTTTGACCTGTACAAAATATATTTCGTTCAGATTTCTTATTTTACTTCGCCGTATTTTGTTGCAACAGCTTTGCATTGTAGGTCGCACTCTCACCCATCATACATAGTGTGTGCATCACACGTTCATTGCATTACGGTCAGGAAGTTTGCCTGCTCTGTAAAGCCAGAAGAGCGTGATTTATGTGTTTTTCGACTAGGCCCTTTTAACGAGGCCATAAATAGTGCTATTTAGTGTGAGACTGCACGAGCGCATGATTAGTCAACGAAAAGCAGCCTCCAAGAACGGACCATGGGTTATATGCACTTGGCTGGCATCGAGTGACGCCTGGCAAGGATTCCATACGTATGATTATTTCTCATATGAGAGTATTCATTTATCGTTCCAGATCAAGAACTGTCTGCTTGAAACTGCTTTGCCACCTGTCCCAAAACATCACAAGAATGCGTTGCACGTGCCCCCAACGAAGCACACACCACACATATACCACATCAAAAAGACGTTGGTGGGCAGCCCCTGGAGAATGCCCGACAACGATGACAGCAAAAGACAAGCCGAACTAATTAACCAACCCCTTTGTAGTCGCTATGCCCCAGGTTGTTGAGTATTCTCAACTCTCAAGTTTTCTGACTATGCCACCTTTGGGAAGTGACTAAAAAGAAGATCATATGAAGAGTTGTTTTCGTCTTTTCACGGTTGAGCAAGGTTGAATGAGCGAAGAGGCGAAAAACATAAAAATATCACCTAGATGACATCAGATACCGTACACCCAGTGGTCTCCGGCTCCGGCGGCCCTTGAAACGAAATTGGATAGCGCTGTGTGTGGGCTCTCTAAAAGTTAGGTTTTCTTTTTGTGAGGTTTGCTTCGCACGAGCATGTCTTGTCAAAACTCAGTCACTGCGCTTCATGGTGCACAAGTACAGTAGCTATATAATCTTTGCATACACCGATGCTCTTGTGGACGTGGGTTCTGGTTAAATTCGAATTGATTCTTTTTGGACCGTTCTACCACACAAATGTTTTTACTCTCAACGTTTGGTGACCGACTGAGGACACTTTTTCAAAGGAAAACCTTTGATTAAAGGGTCTCCGCTATGCGACCAAAACCAATCTCATTGAAACTTAGTACGGTAGCTGGGCTTGGTCCAAAACACTCACGGCCAAGAAAAGTTTTGCCCATATCAGCTCCCTGTCTGCGCCCGGAGGGCTAAAAGGTAAAAATTTGGACCCTACCTCCGCACCTTGAAATTAAAATATCGATCTGTTTCGCACGTTCTTTGTGTGCCGTTTAGTCTAACGTTTAGCCAAGTGTGTGTGTGTGTGTGTGTGTGTGTGTGTGTGTGTGTGTGTGTGTGTGTGTGTGTGTGTGTGTGTGTGTGTGTGTGTGTGTGTGTGTGTGTGTGTGTGTGTGTGTGTGTGTGTGTGTGTGTGTGTGTGTGTGTGTGTGTGTGTGTGTGTGTGTGTGTGTGTGTGTGTGTGTGTGTGTGTGTGTGTGTGTGTGTGTGTGTGTGTGTGTGTGTGTGTGTGTGTGTGTGTGTGTGTGTGTGTGTGTGTGTGTGTGTGTGTGTGTGTGTGTGTGTGTGTGTGTGTTGCAGAACAGAACATTGAGTGCACTGGTTGAATTTGGTCTGATTGTCAATCACAGGACAGCTGCACAGAGCGATATCTCATCCTAATATCCCAACTCAGGAAGAGAAAAATGCACCGTTTTCGATTGAAACAGCCTTCAAAAAACTTAAAATGAATTGTAAACTGCAACTCTTTTCACGACCAGTAAGTTGTCTCATAAATTTTCTTCCTGCTTCCGATCTAAGGTGGGGTACCAGAAAAATATAAACTGATCGTACATATCTCAGCATTAAAAAAGTTTTGTGATGTAGCGGGATCACCGACCCGGTCTGCTGTGCAATATGACATTCCAAAAGCGGTGTAGGATAGCAGCTATCACGCACACCTGTAGTAGCTATGTATTTTCAAAATGACTTGTTTGTCAACGTAGGGATACATATCCCCGCCGTGCGCACAAGTCCGTGCCTGAACGGTTCGCAATGCACATGTACACTGCGTGTGTGTAAGGGTCAAGTGACACTGAGTGCATTAGTGAGTGATGTTACAGCCCAGCAATAAGATCTGCTGGTGAGGGCTTCATTGAGGCAAATTTGCCAGAGGCGTTCGCACTGACGCGCCCTGGCTCCTCGGTCTGTCTACGAAAGCAGGGCGAAACAGGCCAACACTACTGCATTCAGTATAGTCCACCCACCAGCTCATGGCACTTTGTGTTGCCGCTGGCTGGTTTGTTACCTTCCTCGTTTTCCTCACCAGCGCAAGTTCACAGCCGAGCGTCAAGTTTAGGGAGCAGCATCTGGCATTATGAGGTGCTTCAAGTTTAGGGAGGCGCGCCAAGTTCATGAGAGGAGCGTCAAGTTCGTTCTCTTGTGTGGAGCGCGAAGTTTGATTGCCTACAGAGACTCCCGGTGTTGACCAAAACATGCGTGGCGCCCAAAGTTTGACCAAATGTTGCGGCCGGCAACACGAGAGGCGCCTGACGTGCGCTCGACCATCTCAGTGGAGCGCCAAGTTCGCAATTACATAACTCGCTTAAAAAGGCTCCTTTCAGCATTTTGAAATCAGTTCTGGAACCGACTGGTTCATGCGTGCCTTGTAGTTTCTTAGCAAAAGGTATCCCGATGCAATTGCATCGCCAATACAAGAACCCAAAAAGTGACCCGATCGACCGGCGGGCACCAATGACCGGGTCACCTTTGGAAGACCACCCCCTATATATACGCAAATGGCGAAACATTTTTGACTGTTATTGTGATTGAGCGAATGAAAAAATTGCAATTGAGCGATTGCGTGAGAGAATACCGGCTGTATCCGGTCGCACCCGTCGACAGGAGTCATGTTGGAGAAGCCTGATGTGCACAAACATTGTGTGTGGAGCCTGATGTGCACAGAGTCGTAGTTCGATCAGCAAGTGGGCCTTCCGCGCATTACCCTGCCATGGAGTCAACGAGAGTTTGTCTAGTGGCGCCCAAAGTTGCACCAAAAGTTGCGGCCGGGAACACGAGAGGCGCCCGACGTGCGCTCGACCACCTCGGTGGAGTGCCAAGTTCACAATTACATAACTCGCTTAAAAAGGCTCCTTTCAGCATTTTGAAATCAGGTAATTAGGCATTTTGAAAATGCGTATGTATGGAGGGTGGTCATCCAAAGGTGACTCGGTCATTGGTGTCCGCCGGTCGATCGGGTCGCTTTTTGGGCTCCCGTATTGGCGATGCAATGGCATCGGGATACCTTTTACTATGAAACTACAAGGCACGCATGAACCAGTCGGTTCCAGAACTGATTTCAAAATGCTGAAAGGAGCCTTTTTAAGCGAGTTATGTAATTGCGAACTTGGCGCTCCACCGAGGTGGTCGAGCGCAGGTCGGGCGCCTCTCGTGCTCCCGACCGCAACTTTCGGTGCAACTTTGGGCGCCACTAGACAAACTCTCGTTGACTCCATGGCAGGGTAATGCGCGGAAGGCCCACTTGCTGATCGAACTACGACTCTGTGCACATCAGGCTCCACACACAATGTTTGTGCACATCAGGCTTCTCCAACATGACTCCTGTCGACGGGTGCGACCGGATACAGCCGGTATTCTCTCACGCAATCGCTCAATTGCAATTTTTTCATTCGCTCAATCACGATAACAGTCAAAAATGTTTCGCCATTTGCGTATATATAGGGCGTGGTCTTCCAAAGGTGACCCGGTCATTGGTGCCCGCCGGTCGATCGGGTCACTTTTTGGGTTCTTGTATTGGCGATGCAATTGCATCGGGATACCTTTTGCTAAGAAACTACAAGGCACGCATGAACCAGTCGGTTCCAGAACTGATTTCAAAATGCTGAAAGGAGTCTTTTTAAGCGAGTTATGTAATTGCGAACTTGGCGCTCCACTGAGATGGTCGAGCGCACGTCAGGCGCCTCTCGTGTTGCCGGCCGCAACATTTGGTCAAACTTTGGGCGCCACGCATGTTTTGGTCAACACCGGGAGTCTCTGTAGGCAATCAAACTTCGCGCTCCACACAAGAGAACGAACTTGACGCTCCTCTCATGAACTTGGCGCGCCTCCCTAAACTTGAAGCACCTCATAATGCCAGATGCTGCTCCCTAAACTTGACGCTCCGCTGTGAACTTGCACTGGTGAGGAAAACTTTGCGCTCCACCAAAAAACTTGGCGCGCCACCGAAAACATGGCGCTGCACAAAAAACTTGGAGCGCCACAAAAAACTTCGGGCGCCACCAAAACGGCCCAATCAAACTTGACGCTCCACAAAAAAACTTGCAGCGCCACAAAAACAAATCGAATAAACATCAGCAGGCAGCCAGCCATGGTTGAGTTTTAAAAAGAAGTAAAAAATTTTTTGTGAAAAAAATTAAAAAAAAGTTCGCCACTTTTTCGGTTTTTAAAAATTTAGAAAAGTAAGTTCACTTTTTTCATCATTTCACAGTTTTTTTTATTATTTTATTTCGCATCGATACAATGTCATTAAAACCTTAGGGCTCCACCATATAGACCCGAAACCCGAAACATAAATTTTTTCTATGTCCATGTTTCGGGTTTCGGGTTTTGAAAAAAAACCCGAAACCCGAAACACAAAGCATGATAATCGAAAATGTTTCGACTGACTGTATAAATTGTTCACGTCAGCTACAAGTGGAAAGACCGAAACATTTTCGATTATCATGCTTCGTGTTTCGGCTTTCGGGTTTTTTCTTCAAAACCCGAAACATGGACATAGAAAAAATTTATGTTTCGGGTTTCGGGTCTATCTGGTGGAGCCCTTAGACAGTCCGTGGCTTTACTAAACTATGTACCTAAGCAGCCGTCATTATGTGCGCAATGCGCATTCAGTTCTTCCAGCAAGTCAAATCTGCTTGAAGTCTAAAATTATTGTGCCAAAACCGCGGGTTATGCAGCTGTTTTCATGTAACTTAGCTAAAAAAATGCGCCAATCATTTACCTTTCCCGTGACACGCCTTCACTTTTAATTCTACAATCTACACATGTAGGTATTGGTCGCACAATGACAATATGAGAATTCATCCCCCTAATTTTCCTGCATTGACAAGGCGGATATTTGGCATTTTTTTTCAAATTCAACCTGGTTTTGACTTGGCATTCTTATCAGTGAGAAGAATGAGAAACACACGTGTGCAGAAGTTTCACCCTGAATTCTACGCAACCGAAATGGTTCGGGCTCGGGTTACTGTATTACACGCTTTATGTGTGAAATCGATATACAACACACACACGGGGATCACTCCTGATAAATAAAGCGGGAAAAGAAAGAGAAAATAACTCCTTGTCAAAACCTGATTCAATTTGAAAAAAAATCGCCAGAAACCCTCCTTGACGATTTAGGAAAAATAGGGGGATGGATTCTCATATAGTCATTGTGCGACCAATACATATGGTGGACAGACTATCCCCAACGCGAATTGTCACGGTATCTGGCTCATTGTAAAAATATCACTTCGCTACTACCCGTTTGTGAACACAACTGGTCGGTGTCAACTATTCCCGTATTCTCAAGTACAATCAAATATACTTACAAAAAATTTCTACAATTTTTCACATTGAGAACCGAAATTTTTGTGGTTCGGAATAAAAAAAAGTAAATCTTAAAAATTTTTTTTACAAATTCAAAAAAGTTTTAAAAAAAGTTCGATAATAATACAATTTTTAATCCAACCCTGCAGCCAGCACAGACAATGCAGCAATGCACTCGTAGTGTTGTAGTAAGGGCTCCACCAGATAGACCCGAAACCCGAAACACGAAGCATGATAATCGAAAATGTTTCGACTGACCGTATAAATTGGGCACGTCAGCTACAAGTGGCAAGACCGAAACATTTTCGATATTATAGGAAGAGAATGACAGCGTGATTCTCTTGTAAACAATTTTCATTCTTTATTTTTCACCGCATAAACTTCTGTTGTGCGATTTGGTGGTTCCTGCGAGGTACGATCCTCGTGTTTCGCGCAGGCCGAGCGCGTGGTAGCGCCAAAAGCTACCGTAATCCTGCTGATTTTGTCACAGATTACCAAGAAAATAAGAATATGAATAAAACGTGGCGTCAAAAATTGGCCGCGGGTGAAATTCATTTCGATACAATGTGTCAAGACTTCAACAGAATCTCGACAGAAGTATTCAAGTTGGACTTCATACCCGAAGAACTCGCGGCCCGAACCAGCGAAATCGTCGAGACATGCCGTACGCGTGCGATGCTTTTCGATGATCTCAAGCCGTTGAAGAAATTGGCGGAATGGCTCGATGTCGAGAGGAGCAAGAAAAAGGAAAAAGAAGATTGGCTGCAGCGCGTGCAAGAATTGATGAGTTGTGCCAAAGAAACGACGATCGACCTGCCCGAAAAATGTCCAGCATCTGTCCGAAAGACCCACGAGCCCCCTGTCGAATGCCGCCAACAGCGAAGAATCGAAGGAAAGTGCCGTGGAAACAGCTGAAATGGTGCAGAAGAGAAAGAAGCGAAGAAAGAATAAGAAAGAGCAACAGAAAGTGAAGAAAGGGGAGAAAAAGAAGGCGCTGAAAGGACGGAAGAAGCAAGCGAAGAAAGAAGGCACGAAGAAATGCCACGTTCGCAAGAAATCGTCGGTCGATTGTGCCACGACGACGAACGATGACGCGGTCGATTGGATGACGTGGTCGATTGGTGATGTGGCGTCGACGTGCGACGGTGTGAAGAAGGAAATGGCCGCCCGAGGAAGGGGTGTAAAGAAGAAGAGAACGTAATTAGTTCTACATAGGTTCTGGTTTGACGTGTTGTTAGGAAATCGGTGACAAATGATACTGTGATGGAGTGATTTGCCACCATATTTCCCTGTAAACGCCCCCTTTTTTGTTCAAATCCCTTGGTGGGAAAGAGGAGGAAGAGAATGACAGCGTGATTCTCTTGTAAACAACTTTCATTCTTTATTTTTCACCGCATAAACTTCTGTTGTGCGATTTTTATCATGCTTTGTGTTTCGGGTTTCGGGTTTTTTTCAAAACCCGAAACATGGACATAGAAAAAAATTATGTTTCGGGTTTCGGGTTTCGGGTCTATCTGGTGGAGCCCTAAAGAGATCATTGGGTACAAAACACTGTTTTGTAAAAGAGAGGTGCGACGCAGTTATGTCCAAGTGGTCTAACGCGCATCACTGAAGACCAAAGGTCGCGGGTTCAAACATTCACGCGCGCAGTGAACTTTGCTGGCTTTTTATTAAGTTTTAATGAATTCTGGGTAACATTTTTTAGTTTTTTCCTGTTTTTTATTTGAGATCAATTATTAAGCACAGGTGCGGTTCTCAGTTTATGCGCTGTGATGTCATTCATGATGAAATAGCCACAAGATATCAACTTCCTAATTAAAATTGCTGTTGGTCTCTAACATTCGAAGCATTTTCCGCATTTTATTATTTGACTTTTGTTGGAAAGTTAGACAGTTGTTTTGCGTGACGTTGAGCCAAGATCAGATGCGGCGGCCAACAACAAACCAATCTTGGAGTGATTTATGTTTGACACTTATTTCATTGCTGAAGCTGGGGGACAAGGGAACATGGAAGTTTATTGCAGTTTTGTATGGTGCCAAAACAGCAAATGCAATTCTTGGAGACGATGCGCAATCGGTGCGCATAAATGTTGGTACCCAGGGCGTTGGCGGTGATTAACTGCATGCCTTAAATTAAATTATTTGACAAGATACCATGTCCCTCAGAAGCATAAACACGCGTAGGTTTTGCATCAGTGGTAAAGACGAAGACACGAAAGTGTATCCATTGTTAGAACCCCATAGTGAAGTCGAAACACAAAATTGACACAAAGCTCAGAACACACTAACGTTCATTCCAGTGCTTCATGAAACATGAACAAAGTGGAGCAAGCTAGGATCGTTCTTTTATGTCAGTCATCCAGGGAACCATATTTCGTTTATGCCCCTTAGGGCATTTTTCTTTCTTGTTATGTACATATATCAATACCCCGCTGCATCGAAATGGACTGGATAGAAATTAACATTTTGCTGCACATTTTATATTAAACTCCAAACGGGTATTTTTTGGCAGAAACACGATGATTACCAAGAAAAACAACAAATACTGGAGACGCAATTTGGATACAATATATAAAGGCAGTCTACAGGAGGTTGTCACTCAGCCCCCGAATTCCGTAACCCACCGTAATTTTGATCTGCAAAGATCGTGTCGAGACCATTTTGTTTTTTATCTATGTTTTGCGTGTTAGCGCCAACACCAACAATCATTTCCAAGTTTCGGTGATCGACGCGCACGATGACAATTTCCAGCTTGCTGCCGCTAATACACGTGTCGATAAGCAGCGATCAGCATGGGTCTCGCAACGATCTCGCTTGCGGTGGGTTACGGTATTCGGGGGCTGAGTGACAACCTCCTGTAGACTGCCTTTACCTGTTCCCCCGATGCCTGTTAAATACAAGTACTTCCACCCCAATACATAAATAGTTCTTATTTCCATTTTTACAGCAGTGTATGTAGTTCCTGGTCCGGAGGGGGAGATAGCGGACACCCCGTTTTTTCGGAGGGGGAGATAGTGTACCCCCGAGGGGGGAGGGGGAAGACTCAAATTCAGGAAAAAGTCACTTTTTGAGGTAGAAAATTTGACCTATTTTTGCCCCTTTTTGGAAAAAAGTCTTTATAAAAAGGGTATTTTGGCAACATTGACCTAAAAATCACACATTTTAGGCCTAAAATGTCCATTTTAGGCCTAAAAATGTCTATTTTAGGCAAAAATTGGGGAGATAGTGTACCACCTGAGGGGGGATAGCGTACCCCCTCCCCCCAGGAACTACAGTACTCTTTTTTGCACTACTCGACAAGTGCTCGTTAACTGCAAGAACGAGCATAGAACTACATGTGTACATCACCTAAAGCGTTAATCACATCAAACGTTAAACGTTACAAGTCATGGGGATGTTCGGTACAAATGTGTGCATCACCAACAAATACTCTGTGCAAGTATTGCTTCTGACCGACTGGTGGTGACGCATTATTCGTGCTTCGACGGTTGGGCATAAACAAGTGAAAACAACACAATTCAACCGGAAAGTGGCTAATAAAAGTCTTCACACATTAATGAAGCAATTCGTTGTGCATCACACTTGCATGTTGTCGCGGCGGCCACTGCACCTGGGCAGTTAATTTATGTTTTCAATGCTTCAGCTGTGATCATACATACAAAGGTTTTCGTTGAGTCGTTGATTTCACTAGATTTAATCGATACGTCGCTTGGCTATACGGGTTTCACGACACCTTTTTTGGCCACGGACAGGCTATTCAAATACACAGGAATTCGTGAAGTGTGCCGTGGAATCCATGTATGCCTGATCGGATATTGGTCGTCGCACAATGACCATTTAAGAATTCATCAAATCAATCCTGATTTTCACGTTCACTCACTCTTAACCACTGTGCTATTATTTGTGATTCTCACAAAGCATTTTCATCTGAAAATAGTCTAGCAGAGCGCCCACGTTGCTGCGAGTCTGAAACATTTTGGTGTCTGCATTCTTTGTGTGTGAGCGCGCAACGCAACATCATCACCCCGTCACTACCCTGCTTCGCGATTCAGGAAAAAAATTTGACCAATTCTTATAAAGTGATTGATATTGTTTTTACTTTTCCGTCTCTGACTGCTATCAAAAAGTCGCGTTTGATTCTTCATTCAGCAAAATCAGATTTCCGCCTGTGCTAAACCACGGGGAAGGATAGACACGGCAACCATGATTGAACAAGTCATCAAGATGTCTTTGTTCGCTGTTGCGATCCACCAGGCGCACGCGTTGATGTGCTATGAGCAGAGCGGGGTTTGTTGGATTACATTTTGAGATAATAAACCTCTTTAAATGTTTAAATTTCAATTTGCAAACCTAGAATGACACGCTGTATCTGACTGACTGCAACGACTGTCGCTACTGTGCGTTCGCCGAAACGAAACAACCGTACGGCCAAACGAACATGTTTGGTGTGACACCAAGTGAGTGTTGATGGCGTCACGTATGCACTTTGTCAGCATGTCAGGGTTGTGTGTTTGGGCCGACAATTGTTGGTATTCTTTCGGTGCGTAAGTGCGACCGGCGTGAAACGGTTGTTTGGCTGAGAACAGCAAATAGTGGCGCTTGTGGAACTCACAAATCTAAAAGAACGGCGCAGATTTCTTACACACCTGCATATGTGGCAATAGTATGGCTGGCCCGTCACAAAACGTGACGACGTTTATGGTGGCATCAAACTGCAAACCAAGTTAGCAGCGCATTTGGACACAGAAGACACGATGTTGCCATTTTAGGTGTCGAAGAACTGGAGGGGTACGACATAATTTTCGGCACCGCAAGTGACTACTACAGCGTCGAGTCTGTCTGTGTGCTGGAGGTTTGTCCCTTTGCCAGCAACCTCTAAAATTAATCTCTAAGCAGCATCAACCCCATTTACATACATGTTCTCACATGAAAGCCACGTCTGATGACAGTGACAACGGGACTCCCTGATGTCATTCGCTTAGTTTTTCCAAGGTTCCAAGTGGTTCCAAGCTTAGCCCGTGTCGACGGTTAATAACATCTTATTAGGACACCGAAAACGGGTTAGACCACGGAGAACTAACGGCACCCAGTTACGGACTCAGTGTTTGATTGCAGAAGTACACAGTACCAGCGGTGAAGGCAGGTAATCCACCGATCACGGAGGTCGTGTTTCGTTGCATGTGCAAAACGGACAAATGCAACAGCGCCGAGAGTGTGCATAATTTCGTGAAGCAGTTGGAACATTAGGCAGAGTAGAGCGTTATGTCTTGTATACTGTATGTACTATACTGTGCTCTATATGAAACTTGGTGATCGAATGTGACCGGATCGGATTTGACTCGGTAGTCACATCACATCAATGTGATCAGATGTGACTAGGTACTGTAGTAACATTGATGTGATATATGTATGTATGCTAGGTAGTCACATTGATGTGATATATATGCTAGGTAGTCACATTGATGTGATACATGCTAGGTAGTCACATTGATGTGATATATGCTAGGTAGGTAGTCACATTGATGTGATCTGACTACCTACATATAGTCCGATCATATTGATGTAATGTGACCACTAGTCAGATCCGATTCGATCACATCCGATCACCACGTTTGATATCGACATATACGTTGTTTGGTCATAGCTACATTCGGGTATGTATATCGACGAAGTCATGGGCGAAACACCAGGTACACGGGCATATCGCAGTGGAACGGGTTAAAATTGCTGCATTATACCTACAATTACACTACGTATAGTCCAACAACGAGCTCATGAGACGACGTTTTTTTAAAGCTTCCTTGGCCAGATTCAAAAATGCTCCGGTTACACGTGTTTTCGCAAACAAAAGAAAGAGATTAGTCAGAGAGAGAGATGATGACAAGTTCCAGCTGGCTGACCTCAACCTGTTGCGTGGTTTCGCGAACAGTTGTATTCGTGTTCAACACACACAAATGTTTTGGGAGTCAAACGGGAATTTACGCACCGAGGTGGAGAGCGTGTTTTTATCAAAGACGTGCGTTTCTCTTTCTTTCGTTTCCGAAATACGTGGAACCGGAACATTATTGGATCCGCACAAGCCAACTTCAAAAAAGTCGTCTCATGAGTTCGTGGCTGGACTATACGCATCGAAGTTTTTCCAGTAAAAGCACCACAAACTGTCGCTGAGCGTTGTAAACCTCAAATAGCCCTGGGTGACGTTTGCATTTTCAACGCCTCTTCAAAATGGACCCTTTATGAAGAGACTGCTGTCGCTTTTCAGGAGAAACTGCAATACGTATAATACAGAATGCATATGTCATCTTTATAGCTGCAACTATTGTATGTCTGTTGTTGTATATGTACGCGTGTATGTTAAAAATGTAAACCACACGACAGTTTTGTTTATTTGGTTAGATTATCAGAGCCCCTTCGTTTCGTTATTATGATTATCACATCGTTATTTTGATATTTTGTGTTCGGTATTTGTCATTGTTGTTATTTTTGAAGGTCAGCCTGTCAAACAGGCACAAAGCTGTTGTTTTTGTTGTTTTGATAAGCCCAGCCTGTCAAACAGCCGGGGTGGTCTGACAACTGAATAAAGCCAGTTTGAGTAATACCTACGCGACTTTTGAGCAAGAAAAAGAGCAGAGGTATTTAGTCCAAATATAGCTCAGGCTTAAGCTCATTTTGTTTCCAGGCCTAGGCTTGCACCTGAGCTTAGTTTTTGTTTAAGCTTAGGCTTAGGTTTATCGGGCCTGAACTTTTCTACTATACCGTTTGTTTGCGCAAAGTGGTCTTGTTCATACCCGGCTCTGCTCAATTGTCCGTCGACCAAACCGGCGCTAATTGTTGTTGTTGTTATCTTGACGTCCAGCACGTCCAACGTGCACTGAATATTGTTGCGCTGTCGACCTTCCTTTCTTCTTTTATTTTGAACACGATAATAATATCATGTGGCGATCGGCGGAATAAATATTTGTTGTGAATATAAATGCGCATCTTCTAGTGCACTGATTCATCTAATATGATTCTACTAACCCAAAGGACTAGCAGAACATAGTGAAATTGAGCTTCGTTTAAAATTTCAAGCACAGATTTTAAGTACTGTAGTTCGCTGTCTGCACTCGAAATTCTGGATGAGCAATTCGGTACTGCTGTTTTCGATGACTTGGATCGACATTTTATGCTTGAAAATCTCGATGCTAATGACGAACGCACGGCTACTGTTCGTCCTCGGGCAGAGCAGCTATGAGAGGATCTGCTGCCTCATTTTGAAAACAAAATACGCCATTGAGTCGCTTTATCGTCGTCGCAGCAAACTTGACAAAACTGTTGGTTTGTGTCGTGATTCGGGTCGAAAACCGGATGATTTACGTGAATTTGATTTAAGGGCAAACAGTTTGTCAGGTTGTGCGAAAGCGATGTGCCGAAGAAGTCACGAGCTGCTCAGTATAAGGCTCCAATCACACCTCTAGGCACACTCTCTGAAATCGAATGTGTTGACCACAAGTTGCCAAACGATCGACTGAGTCACATCGAGCGCTGAGCAGGTGGCCTGTTCCGGCCGTGCTGAGGCTGCGGTCACTGGCAAGCCAATGCAACATCAGGTTATTTAGGGGTCGAAACCAGTGGCTGCTAAACAGAATCGTTCTAAACCCACCCAAAAGTGTCTGTTTGCTCTAGTGCCCAACATTTTAGCGACGAATACCATATTGTCTGTGCTCTAGCGGCCCGGAAGCAGTTTTATAAAAGTATGCGGTTGTGTTTCAACTATTCTGGATTTGGGCAATTATCGTTTCGGTGCAAGTCCAAAATTGAAACCGTGTTATCATTGTGGTTCTGCTGCGCATGTACGGTCGCTGTGTGGAGCATTGCACGTGAAGTCGGTTGCCGACAATCCTCATTATTTTGTCGGCGGGGAGGGCCGGCCGGCCTGGTGCACATCGAGGGCCCACCAATCCAACTTTGATTCCAATCGTGGCATGGTAGTGGCACACACTTTTCAGCGGACAGCAGGATCTACCTCGTGCGATGAATTCGGTCGGCGGATCCGTGTGTCCGTCCCACTGTGTCGATGTTGAACGTCAACCGAAGTTGCTCGTGATGACGACTTTTCGTGTCGGTTCGGCGGCGATGTCCATTCTTTGGCCGGCGTGAATCGTGTCGTTTGGCCCGGGTGGTGCAATGGTCAAGTTGGTCTTATCGTCGAACCCCACTCGTCAACTCAATGTGTCGATTCGGTGGTCACACAACGGGGTCAAGTGACCAAGCAATATGTTTCGGTGCAACAAAGACGCCACAACGATCGCGTCAGACAAACTGGCTGAACAACGGCAATGGGAAAGATTTTTGCACTGACGCTGAGCTTTTGAGTTTTTTTCGGCTTTTCAAGTATAATTGCCATCATCACCAAACTGTCCCAGATCTGACCAAACGATTTCGAAAAAAACACCAACTTCAACAGTTATTTTGGCCCAATTAAAAAAATCCTCAACGGATCGATGACAGTACGAATGGCTGAATGAAACCTGGTACGAATTCGATGGCCAAACAAAAACCAAGACTACAGTTAAATAAAGTTGGAAGAAGAAGTGAAAAAGAAGGGTTGCTGCACGTCTCAAACCAACCCGTGCACAGATGATCGCCTAACCACAAGCATGTGGAAGGAGCGCACGTCCACTCTTTGGACACTAAATGTGATCGTCACCTTCTGGGAACGGAAGCAATGAAGCCGCTTTAGGTCATTTTTGGTGATATGTGATATCATTGCGATGTGTGATATTATTTGAGATTAGCTTTGAGCGGTTGTGATTGTTAGTGCAGGCCGTTCGGGTCCTTTGACCCCGCATATGCAATTTCTTGCGAAGTTGCAAGCAGAGAATAATAATAACAAAGGCAATGCGAACAATCCAACGTAACATCATTCGATGGGTCGAATCGAGGTCAATGGCGTTAAGCGAATCTGCTCAGTGGTTTAGCTTTGGGCTGGAAATGGTCGGTTTGCATCTGAATCGATGTATAGGAACGGAGGGTTGTCTTGAGATGTTTCAAAAATGTCACGTGCACTCGCTAATGTTTCAAAAAATGGCAAGTCGAAACATTTTTGGGCCAAACTGGGTTTTGGCTGGAAATGGTCGGTTTGCGTTGGAATTGATGTGTGGGCGTATGGTGGGGTGATTAATAACAGGTTCAAGATGCGACATCTGATGTTTCACATGCGCCCCATGGAGCAATTGCTCTGATCCCCAATGGTGTCTGTCGTTAAATTCAAACCAACAAATTGGCGGTTGCTTCTGCTGTCTGCGCATTACAAACTGTGGACGTGTTTGACACATACTCTTTTCTTGATTCAAAGGATTGGGATTCTTTTTGCAAAATGAAAAAATCATTGCATGGTAATCTTGACTCCATATTTTGCGTGATTATGTTTCCGATGTTCAACATAAACATTCCTATCATAATAACACTGTTGTTTGCATACAAGTCCGTGTGATTACTTGACAAAAACATGTTGTAAAAGGTGCATGTTTCTTTTTTTGTTTCCTTCGTTTTCATTGTCCCAGACGGGTTGTGGCAGAGTGGACCGTCTATTGGCCCATCTTGTTTCGCACAAATGTGCTAGCCAACTGACGTCAAATTAATATGCTGTTTGATGTGACAAGATTCACTCTACTGCATCGTAATTCATTCCCGTAAACACAAGACAAAATATAATAATCACATAATCGTTTTACAGATTCGTTTTCAAACAGATTAATGATTGTCCAACAAATACATGTACTGTACAAGGTACAGTAGTAACTAACAGGTACAAGTTTTGGTCCAACAGGATAGTTTGTAATGCCGCTCATAGTACACAATTACAATACAAATAAATAATTGACGCAAACAAAAAATTTAGGGTGATGTCATGAGGGAATATATTGTCAATGAAATATGTAATACCCAACGGCACTAATTATAATTGTTCTTCACTGCCTGAAAAACGGAGACGGAATGAACAGAACAAGAAAGTCAAGATCACATATGGGTTTGGGTCAATCGAATTAGGGTCTAACAGAGAATGTATATGAGAATATATACCGTAAATGTTTCAGGCTTCTGGCTTGAGCATCGGGTGTGAGTGATCAGAGAAATAATGAGTGTCGCATCCACAAACATAACAACTCAGCTCACAGACTTTGAGGTGATCAAAAAAGACAGTGGATTTTGAAATCAGCCGAAATGAATTGCCGACCAGTCAGAAGGAAACGAAATGTTGAACCGTGAATTGTGTGGGTAGTTACAGAGCAGCTACTGTACCTACCTACAGGTAATTGAACGCAAAGTTCAGGTTGGGCGAAAAGTACACTTCGCGCATGTAAAGACGCACTTTAAAAATGCACCGTATACTGATACTTTTCGGCCACCCAATAAAATAAATCGCCAAAGTCGCCATCCACTCAGGGCGGCGTAGGTCTTCTCGTGCGATCCGTGTCTTGTGCAGAAGCAGCAGCACTCACAGGCCCGGTCGGGGCTGTCGGATCATCCACTGGTACATTCGGCAACGGTGCACTGGTGATGTCGTCGCGACTCAGTTGCAAGGCTGGTTGCCCTTTGGTGACACTGGCCAGACTCGAGCTGGAGCTCTGATGTTGCTGCGGTGCCGGTCTCGACCCGGTCGCCGGTGCCGGTTTGCTGCCCCGACTCAGACTCGCACTTGATGGCGATCGACTGCTGAGTCGCTCCTCGATCGTCGACAGTTTTCGGTTGATCACATCGAATTCGGCCTTGACCTCGCTGCGCAACGCCATGATCAGGTCGAGTACCGGCGTGAGTGCGTCCCGACCCAGACTGGGACTGTGTGGTGTGTGACCGGGCGTCGCCGGCAGCAGGTCGTCCGCCACACCGGCACCCATTGACACTTCACGCGGCGGCGACGAGATCTTGGGACGGAATTTAGTCGGCTTGCCCCTGTCCGATGAGTCGATCGATTCGTTGTCGATGCCTGAAACATCAACTGGATGATTGACGTATGGTGCATTGTGGTTAACTTAGCGAATCGGCGTGGCAATCTCCTAAGAGCTACAAAACTATTGCCAGTAAAACCGGTCCACATTTGTATAATTTGAACGGCGCTGTTCCACCCAAATTGATCTTGAGTTGATGGGATGCGAATGGTAACTTGCAGATGGTAGTGGACTATCTTGGAATCTTACGGCGATGATAGAACCAATATTGAATATTCGGTGGCCCACTGCCGGGACAGGTCCTGCTGGCAAAGCGCCATAAAAACGCACGTAATGATGATGCTCTAGTCGCGCAAACAAGCTGACGTACCTTGATTCGAAACAGTACTCCTTCGTTCGGCGATCGTGTCCAACGTTCGTTTCGCATTCGACGACTCCTTACCGTTACCAGCTGGCGGTGATGTTTCATCCACTCTTATCACAGTGTACGTCTGTTGACCAGGTGGTGCTTGGCCACCCGGCAATGAGCCATTGGCCGTCTGCGGTATCTGCAAGAGCCAACTTATGTCGCCGGTCCGATGGATAGCTCATCAATTGCCACATCCGTCCAAGTGAACCAGCGTGCACGCACGGGCATCACCATTCTCTGCGCTCAGCACCCAACGCGTTGTACAGATTGAGCCGGCGTGACGCCCCCGGTCATACCACAAATTTACAAACAACCACCAACCCTGCCACCGTCCTTTTCGGTGAGGGCAAACGCGGTTTGTTTCAGCGGTTTCGCCACCACCTCCGTTACGTTGTGTCGTTCGCGAATTCGCTGCAACAATTTGCGAACCGGGTGGTCGGCGCCGATTCGCACTTTGTCGTTCTTGCGCTTCGCCTCCAGCTCCTTCTCCCGTCGGACGTCGACGATCTTGCGGAATTTCAGCTGGAAAACTTAGTCTTATGAAATCGTTGCTAACTGCCAGGATTATTTTTGTTAAATTTTTTTCAGAAAAAAACAGATTCCCCATTCGTTGGTCGCTGATAATCCTCTTTCTGTGGTCATTTCACTCATCAGGCCCCAGTTGGAGTCGGAACAACTGGTACTCTCCGTCCCAAATTGCTCCCGTTTGCCATCTCTAAACGTTTACTCAGAATGGATGCACTCACAACATCTGTGCATAGTTCGTTTGCAACCCAACGGGAATCCTGGAGACAAACACAGGGAAGTGCGCTACCACGTGGGTGGGTGCTGGGTTCGTTTCATTGACAACCCCGGATGCAAAAAAACAGCGCAACGATGCCCGCTAAGCCAACCCGATGTCTGAGATTGTACGTGAGCACGAGATTGCGCGCGAACGAGTTGGCGAACGCCTGATAGAATTGCAGCACTTCCAACAATTTGTCGCGTTTGATCGTGTGCAAGTCGGTGTAGGTCAACGCACGTACGTTCGCTGCCGACTGACCGATCGAGGACTCTTTCCAGAACTCGTCACCGAAAACGTCGCCTCGACCTGCACATATCGGCATGGAAACGTACTTTGCGTCATCTGCCCTAACAAATAATCGTTTTCATCGATCTACAGATTAGTGAGTTCAATTTCCGAGACACGCATCCAGCACACTCAGCCCAGAAATGTAGATATAATGCGTAAATGAACGACGTTAGTGGAAAGGTCAAATTGTGGATAAAGGAACGTAGGAAAGCTAGGTATTCATCAGCAATGCAACAACGCACCCAAAATGGCGACCACTTCTTCATCTTGAATGACTTCGAGTGAGCCAGAGACAACGAACCACAGCGCGTCAACAGACTCGCCCGTGTGGTACAGGAGGTCACCAGGTGCAGAGTGGTTGGTCTGCAATTGGAATTTGAACGGTCGTGTCTAAAGCGTCAGAGCTGCTATTTTTGAAACGGTGCACTCGGGGAATAATTCTTTGGTGCACCGATTTTTTTCGGGTCCAAACTTCAGACAGAAATCTTGGTGCTATGATGTTACAGGCACTTGCACTTGGAAATCCACAACTAATCTACATTGCTGTCAAATCTACCCCACTTTTCAATGTGACACACCTGAAAATGCATGGCCAACGCTCGCAGGCAGCCGTCGGATGCCAGCCGAAAGCAGTTGTGTTCGTTAAAGACTTTGCGATTGAGATGCACGCAAATGTCGGCCTTCATGTCCTTCGGACAGTAGCTCAACACCTGAAATTAGTTTTTTTTGTTTTTGTGATTATTTCGCCTGATTCTGGTAAAATTTCTAACCTTGACGGTGTCAATGCCTTTGCTCATCGCCCACGAACTGACCACGTAGTCCATAACGCGTTCGGCGAGCGCTTTTGGCACCTGAGAACGCACGTTAAATTGAATTTTCATAATGAACAATAGATGAGCACTTAAAAAGCTATAAACGGAAACTAAACGAACCTCGTGCAATTTTATGAACTCTCTGACGTTATCGATCATGTCGTGGTAGCGAACCGAGGATATGGTCATCTGAAATTAAGTGCACATTGTCAGCACATGCCCATTGGCTTTTTGTCTGTTTTTTTGTTAAAATGCGTTTGGATCTCCCCCGGTGCCAGGTGGCGCCTGTAAAATAAATTGCATATACTGCAGGTTCTGGAGTCTGAAGAAAGCATAATCCTCGGAAGTTTTACTCAGTTTTGACCCCACATACAATGGAGCTACCATGGCTACCCTACTTAGAAGGTCTAGAAGGCTTAGATGGTCAAATAAATAAACGAGGACGGATTGCAAACTAAAAAAAGTTGAAAAGCGTGTGCGACACAGTCGTGGGGCCGAACCTGTTGTATAATGGTGGTCATGTTTCCGAAAATCATCGCGTACATCAAAGACGAAATGACCATCATGAATATACAGAAGATCTTCTCACTGTCTGTCGTGCCGGCGATGTTGCCGAAGCCGATGGTCGCCATGCAAGTCATTGTGAAGTACAACGCTGAAACATTATAATTGCGAGTGCGAGTGTGTTAGCTAGTGTGTGTGCCCACGAGATGAGAGCGTTGTTTGCCGTGTTTCACTGGCGTGTGAAGCATTCAGCTGGCTTTAGTGATGAGGGATTTACTCGCAAACAGCAGCGACGCAGAGAAAGACGGTGTTCAGAGTATATCGTGGTGTTTTCAAAATGAAAGTATTGTCAACTATTTGTACGACCAAAACCACGGTGCATTAAGCAAGCACGCAACCTGAGATGTAGGCCGAGTGTTGTGGCGGTCCGCCCATCAACTTTGGCGTCGCCGCCGTTTCTATCCTCGTGTAGTTGAATGTTGTGTTCATTTCGGCCGACAATTTCAGCAGCCAACCGGTTGCGCCGCCCATACCCGACATCTGCAGCAGGATTAAAGGGCGTGTCTGACTAATGCGTCGTTCTCAGCGGACTTAAAATCCTGGCACAAACTCTGAGGAGCCATTGACTGAAAAGGCAGGCCTTGCGCGCTTTTTTGATGAATTCATGGGGGCCAATCAACTCACTATTCAGTAGTCGCCCTGCTGAACATCTTTAGCCTCCCTTCCATGGTTTCCGTTACTGGAAGACTGGAGCAATAATCTTAGCATTTGGAGTTGACTGGAAGTGTGTGTCTGCACGGTTGCATGGGTATAAGTTCACTTTGAGCCGCAGCCAGACCGCGTTCCCGTAGCTCGTTTGGTAGAGAAACTGGCTGTTCAGGCCTGATGGCAGGGAGGTTGGAGCTTCGAGTCCTTCTGGGAGCCATACGTTTGGTGTGGCGGTTCAGAGTTTACACATCGAATTTGTTACCCCAGTATTTGGCCTGCCCGAAGATTGAGCCTTATCTGGATTTAGGCCAGCAGCTAATGCCTGGATCAGGTAAAATCAATTTTAAAAGTAATAGTCCGTAATAGTAACACTCACATATTCCTTGACCTCGTATTCACCGATGGTGTACCAGATGCAGGCCATCCAATGGGCAACCAGTATGAAAAGACACAGCATGATGAGGAGCGTTGCCGCACCGTACTCCAAGTAGGCATCCAGCTTGCGGGCCACTCGACCCAAACGCAGCAGACGCACCACTTTCAACGCGCTGAACAACGAACTGATGCGCTGCAAACCGGGAATGAATGCTGATGGGGAATTGATGAATTGTCATAAACAGCGTTTTTCTCGCCGAATAACATATCATTGGCCATCTTGGTCGGAAAGTCGCAACAAACATCCAACTAGAATGAGCTATGTACGTTTGGTTTTGCTTGTATTGTTTGATTTCAAATCTCCAGGCACTACAAGCATACGGGACTTCATCACAACCTATCAGTGCGCAAGATTATTGCAAATAACGTTCTGAAACATCACTGACCTCATCCACATGCTCAAACACATTGAATATGTCGTAGGGAAGACAACTGAGCAAATCAATGACGAACCAGGATTTGAGATAATTGTGTCGAATAACTGACGGATCGCTCACAACCTGCGATAAGCGGACATCGAAAAACGAGGAAAATATTGGGATGTGCAAAGAATAGTTCACGCAGGCACCGATGCTCTACACGAGAACGCTTAACACAACAAAAATTTTTCGAGAAAAACGCGTTTGAAGTTTAAGTCTCCCAATTTTTAACACGCTGCTTGACACTTGGTCATTTTTTCAAACGCTCACAACTTTATCCACAAACCGTTTCCGGGTGTCCTTTTTTTGGTGCAAAGTTAGAGAATCACTGGCCTAAAAATACGGCACTATTAGTGGGGGTTGGCCATTTTATGTCGCTTGGTCACTTTGTTCATGATACCTTCGAATGGCTTCCCTTTCAGGTTCGCTTCCATCATAAGGACGTGTAGTTCTTATGGCATGGGTGGAACACTATGTACTTCTGTGAATGAAAAATTTTAAATTTTGAAAAACCTTCTGCTGTAAGAGTTTTGACCTTTGGAGGTATCAATGGAAAACTTCCGACATATCTACTGTATATGTCAAAAATGTCCCAACAGGGCTATATTTCCAAAAGATACAGCACGAGCAAAAGTTAGAGATGTTATCCGAAAGAACAAATTCATTACAGGCATCAAGCTAAAAGACACGCACCTCTCCGCCGGGCCCAACAAACGTCGTGTGAAAGTTGAGTACAATATCGACGAAAAAAATGACGTCAACTAATGAATCGATGACGAGCAGGCCAATTGAGTCCATGGATTTGTTTTTGAACGACACATTGTAAGGTACCATTAATGCCGTGTAGAACGTCAGGATGAGAATGGCCCAATCCCACGTGGTCTTGAACGCGCTGTAGTGCAGGATGATGTGTGGGGGTGTCTTGGGCGCCTCCTGACGGTACTGGGGCAGCATGTCTCCGCCGAGGTTCATCACCTGAAACTTGAAATTGGATGCTTTTTATTTTTTGCGGCTTCCGACCTGCGAAGATTTGGTAATTGGTTCCGCCGCACTTTGTTCACATGAAATTTTTAATTTTGTTGCTGGGAAATTTGCTGATGACATACGGGGTGACCCAACAAGTAGGGAGACTCTTTTTTGTGATCCGCGATCGCGGTCGTACTCAGAAATAAACTTGCTGTTCCATTCGATAGCATGCGATCTAAGTTTTTTAGTGTTAAAATTTGGCGCTGTCGAGCGCTTAGACGAATTATGACGAGCAAAGTTGGATGCGGCCGAAATCTGGACCGACAAAGGGGTCACCCTGTTGTTCCCGGACAGCAATAGAAGCAGGCTTGTTACGCAGCGGGACCAAAACAGAGTTGACCACAATCAGAGTTGCTCCCAAAATATGAAGCTTATGCAGATTATTATCGTCTAATTTTTTTTAAATGATCGTGCCCCATGCTCATACCAACAAAATCTTTGGATTAACGCCAATTAAGAAACAGACATATTTCTAGATTATACCACATACATAGACCACAGCTCACCTGGTTGAAGGTCGACAAATGCTTGCTCGTATTGTCGCCAGATTCGATCTCATTGAACTGCTGTTTGCTCTTTGCGATGCGCGCAATTTGTAGAATGCGACTCAATCCTGTGTACAGCACAACACGCGAATTAGAGGGATTGACAACGACCGGAATTTTTCGCATCGAACCCGCCTGGGGCTCAAAGTCGACATTGAATTTTTTCGAGTTTCTTGTCGAACGAAAATGTTACCCACCCCACCTTTGGTGTTCTCGTCGTCGAGCGGTTGTTTGAGCGCAGTGATGTCTTTGAACTGACATAGAAAGAGCACCACTTGTTCCCGGTCGTTTTTGATGGGCGCAATGTGCACCAACAGCCACAATGGTTGTTCTGCAAGTGGGGATGTTAAG